>RJWJ010022304.1:0-26987 GCA_004363605.1 Indri indri | reverse complement strand
AACTGTTGGGTTGTGAAATGCCATCGTGCAGAGGAAGAGTTACAAGGACCTCACTGCCCACGTCAAGCACAGCACTGGCTTTTGGCTCTGAACCAGGCCTCGCCACCCCTTCAGACAGATGCCCACAGGAGCTCAGGGCACAGAGGGCCGTTAGGAACACGCTAGAGAAACAGAGGGAGACGTGCAATGGCCTGCTGAGCTGTCTGTTCCTGGATGCCAAGATTAGACCACATCCTTTGTGAAATGCGGAGGAACTTGTTTGCATTTATTAATGAATAGAGTGTTTCAAATTCATCTGGTATAATTGAGGACACATGATGATATTGAGAGGGCCAGAGGTTGCGCACTGGCTGAGGGCCCTCTTTGATTCCAGAGCAGTTTCCTGTCATTTGCGTTAACACTGACCCCACGGGGCCCGGGGAGAGCGGCCCCTTCACCAGGGGACTGCAGTGGTTGATCCATGGCGAGAGGTGTGGCAGAAGGAAGCAAGGACGGGCCAGAATATCTTCCAAGCCCTGAAACCCGTTCAGGACAAGAGTTGAGAACACTATTTAAAGAAAACAACTCTCTTTTATATGCCAGAACCAATTCCATTCCATTCAACCTGAATATAATCTTGAATCGCCCTGCACATATTATAAAACCTGGAGTCATCTTGTGAGGCTATGGAAGTTGTTTGCAAGCTACAAAGAGGTAATTTTCTTTGGATAAGATGTCTAGGGCTGTGATTCAGAGGAATGTCATAATGTTCTGGGCTCAACACTCTGCGTCTCTTAATCCTGACTAAAGCTTATCACCTCTACTTTATAGATAAGGAAACCAAGGTTCAGAGAAGCTATGCGATTTGCCCAGCTAGTGAGTGATGGAGCCAGACTTTGAAATGAAAACTGCCTAACTCCAAAGCCAGGTGCTTTTCCTCTATGCTAAGGTTTGGCATATGATCACCACCCGTGTTTTCGTAAATAAAGTTTTATTAGAACACAGCCATGTCCATTCATTTGCACATTGTCTGTGCCTACTTTCACACTGCCATGGCAGGGTTGAGTAGTTGCAGCAGACACCATAGGGCTCACAAAGACTAAAATATTTACTGTCTGCCCCTAAACTTTCTGAAATTTGCCAACCCCTGCTCTAAGCCCCACTGCCCCAAAGTACATTCAAAAAACTCAAATACTGTTTTGTAGGCCAAGAAATCACCTTTATTTTCTCTCTCCTTCCTTTTAATACACTTGACACCACTCAGCAAAATTTCCTGTATGCATGGCCTGACTAAGGCTGTCCATACCCCAACTCTGGCAAGACTACAGAGTAAAACCATCTTGAGTTTCTGAAATCTGTCCTAATTTTAAGGACCTCTGTAGGGTGGTGGGGGCAGGGAAGAATCAATAATTGTCCCTGCCAGATAAGTCACCAGTTTTTACCCTAACTTCTTATACTTTTCTGGGCAAGGCCGCATTCTACCCTAGAGTGTATCCCCAAAGTGATCCCTGGCCTCTGACAAATTATCCTTCCCACACGTGAGCACTTTGGGGTCTCCTTCTCTCCAGACCCTTCTCCAGGAAGAATCTCCAATTTTTTGTCCGTTGTGAGCCTCAGTCCTTTTGTTTTGGGTAAGAAACATTCCAGGGAAGAAAATGGCTTAGCGATGAAAACTGTCTCTCGTGAGTCATTTTCAAGCTGAACTGTGTTAGCATCTGTCTTCCCCAAGACAGCCTTTTCTCTTCGTTACAAAGATAAATAAATTTAATGGGCACCACCGATTGGGGGTAAATTGTACTTTTTTGTAAGTACTGACCACCAATTAGTGGCAGTGCCCAGTAGTGTGTACTGTTGTGGCTTCCCCAGAAACCTTCCACTTGGCTATAGATTGTTCCCCTTCCATCTCTGTCCTGGGAAGAAAGCCACAATGACCTCTGGAATGCTAAAGCACCATCCCAAAGCCACAGGCTTTATTCTTTAGGCTTTGTAAAAAGTACTCTTTAAAAACCTTATCAACAGTCTTATAATTCTGTTAAGGATTTATTTATTGTTTAAACCTGCAAATGCAAGCTGGGAGCCTGAGAGTCTTTGACATTGAACATACCAATCATTATTACAGTCTGAAAGATGCTGTGTTAAGTATTATGAGCCATAATACAAGTAAGAAAAATTTCTACCCTCCAGGGACATATAATCTAGATGGGGGTGAAAGGTGCACTGATCACTAACTTAACTGCTTTCTGGTGATATGAGGAGAATTGCTGTAGGATGTAGATGCCAGACTGGTGGCTCAGAAAGGGCACTGGATGTTTGCTGAGACCAGTCGTTCTCACACTTGAGCCTGTGTCAGAATTACTTGGAGGGCTATTAAAACAGATTGCTGAAAGCCATTCTTAGAGTTTCTGATTCGGTGGGTCCAGGGTGGGCCTGAGAAGTTGCCTTTTTGTAGGAGAAACCTCTGCCATAAGAAATTTCCTTCTGGGAGGGTAACAGAATTGACATTTATTGAATGTCTTGTATGTTTCAGTGTGTCGGGTACTTTGCCTGTAATATCTTGTTTAGGTTTCACAACTACCCTGTGAGCAAACTGAGGCACAGGAAGGGGAGCTCATGTTTGCCAAATACCCACAACGTGCCCTAAAGGGTGTTAGGCATTCCCTAATTTACAACTCCATGAGTTCTAAATTATTAATACTCCCAGTGTATGGATGCTAAAAATGAGTCTTGGAGAGATTCAGTATCTTGAGGAAGGTCACAGACCCAGGAAACATACAGCCTGGATGCAAAGTCATGTGTATTGGGTCTAAAGGTGAAGCCATGCTGCAAGCCCTACCTGTCTGTTCACTGAAATCTACTGGTGTAGACTCCAAAAACATATTTTCTTTAATGCCTGAGACATGCACTCCCTACCACCCTGCCTTTGCTCATGCTATCCCTCTGCTTAGAATTCCCTTCTCCTCTTCCTCGCCTCAGTAACTCTCATTCATCCTCCAAGTCTCAGCAAAAATTTTGTCACAGACATGCAGACTTCTCTAACATCCTCTCTTTACCCCAAGTAGAGCAGGAATAATGACTGCTTTGCATGTGTCCCAACATACTTTCCATTACTGAATTCCATCACACACACCCAAATCTGGTGACTTATCCTTAGTTACAGGAAAAAAAAAGTCTAACTTTTTCATCTTAGCCATCAAAGCCACCCTGTCCGGCCCAGGCTGCCTTTGAACCACACCTTGCTCCACCTCCTTTCTCCAACTAAAGGAGACTAGACTACCATACGTTCTTTCCCACCCACAGCTGAGCTCCCCTCCTCCCTCGAGCCTTTGCTCACACTGTTGCTCCCACCAAGAGCAGTCCCTCCCAGTGCAATTCTCAGCATGTGTACAAGTGGCCTCTCTGCAGGCCCTAGCCACAGTGCTGGTGCTGTGCCCTCAGCCTGCCAGCACATGCACGAGAGGGCTCCGTAAGCATGTGTGGAGTGGACACCTGGCCCCTGGCTCCCCTGCGACATCTTGTCCTCCCTTGAGTGAGGCAGGTATTTAGGGGTCTCATCCGCTTTCCCAGTCCGAGAGCTCATTCAACACAAGGTCTCCAGTGTCTCTTTGTGCCGTGCACTGAGTAGATGCTTGAAAACCTTTGCTGAGGCCGGGCGCGGTGGCTCACGCCTGTAATCCTAGCACTCTGGGAGGCCGAGGCTGGCGGATTGTTTGAGCTCAGGAGTTCAAAACCAGCCTGAGCAGGAGCGAGACCCCGTCTCTACTAAAATTAGAAAGAAATTAATCAGACAACTAAAAATATACAGAAAAAATTAGCCGAGCATGGTGGCGCATGCCTGTAGTCCCAGCTACTCGGGAGGCTGAGGCAGAAGGATCACTTGAGCCCAGGAGTTTGAGGTCGCTGTGAGCTAGGCTGGTGCCATGGCACTCTAGCCCAGGCAACAGAGTGAGACTCTGTCTCAAAAAAAAAAAAAAGAAAACCTTTGCTGAATGAATGGATGAATGATGCTGGATGAAAATTGTGGGTATAAAGGCAGGACTGGAGAAGTGATTAAACTAGGAGCACAGGGAGGCTCAGTAGATCCTGAAATAAAATACAGGAGCACATTTAAGTGAACAACAACAAAACCAGTGGCACAGTTAGACTACTTTGCCAGCATGCTTGATTCCATTCAGGAGTCCCTCGCCCTTTCACCTTTAACCCCATCTTCCAAGGAGCCAAAAGGTTTTCTCCACTTGAAATACCAGTGTCTTCTGGGACTCACACTTTTTCTTGCAATGTGCAACATTATTACAGAGAACATATGCTGGGAAGACTCCAGTAACAGACCACCAGCATGGTCCAGACATTGCTTGGATGACGGGTCAATACCAACAGCAAATGCAGATTCTAAGAGCATGTTTTCTTTGATATCTGTGGCAAAGCACATCCTGTAACTAAAAAATTTAACTCCATTGATTTTCTGATGATTTTTCCGTGGCACTGTCTCTGGGTTTTTCAAACAAATGGTAAAAGGTCTGATATTTTCCAAAGAGGACAGACTTATGGATGGTGGTTGTGAACGTCTTGATTTAAATTATGCACGTGGAACATTAACTGAGATGCAAAGCCATTAATTGTAAACCTTGTAGAAGCTACTTTGCGAAGGCACAGAGAAATATTTGACTTATGTAACTATTTTGTCTTAAAAAACAATCAATGACATCTTTCACTGAGGTTATTTTCCTTGGCATGTAGAGTATCCATAGAACTTCTCAGGGCCTTTGCCAAACAAAGCTGTGAAGTGTCGTGGACAGAGGGAGTCTTTGGCTCCACCACCCTCTGTGCTGTATCCCCACCACTTGCATCCCTTCCCCTGTGGCCAGATGCCTGTGTGCATCCTTTTGCTGTTAGCCTAGTCTTAGGAAAGGTTCTGCACTTTCTTCAAACTGAAGTATAAGTGATTCGGAGGAAATTTAAAGGCTCGTTCTACTTAGATATTCTTGCATCTAGCAGAGATCAAAGTCTTAGGCTTGAGGAACGAAGTTCTAACAGTGGATTTTAAGCACAAAATATAAGTAGAAGTTGAAGAGTTCTCCACATTCCATAAGGGAATCATCATCATTTTCATGGAAAAGGTACAACCATTAGCATATAAATGAAGGTAATTTTTAAAAGTCGTTTTTTATTGAAGTAGCTTTGTTGTTTCTATCCAACTTCCCTGTGCTCCTTCTCCCCTACCTGGGCAACCTTAACCCCACAAGCTGGTAATCCTCCTGGACTTCACTATATATATATTTTTGTGGCTCTTTGGTTGCAAGTGACAAGAACCATTCATACTATTATTCAAACCATCTTAAGGAAAAAAAAAAAAGGCTTATGTAACCAAACCACCAAATATAAGGGTTGAGCTGACTTTATGGTTGAATAAGGCTTAACCATTATTAACACTCTCTCAGGCAACCATTTCTGTCTTCTTCTGTCTCATTCTGTTGGCATTGGTCTCACTATCTTCCACTGTCTCATATGTTAAGGGACATAGTCTTATATAGTTCTCAATTTGAGGGAAAAAGAACATGCTTCAGCTCTACTTCAAGTCAAGTTGGAAAATTCTGGGGAAGGACGCTGGTTAGTCAGTTCAGATCATAAGCCACTTGCTAGACTAATCATTGTGTCCAGGCTGATGTGTTGGGAGCATGGTCATCTCTGTGATAGCCCCCTAAAAAACAAAGTGAGGGAATCACCTGCCCCTCTGAACTTCTGTTTCTTCATCTGTTAAATGAGAGGAGTAAAGATAGCTCCAAAACTCTTAGTTTTAACCTGATCCTATTTAAAAATGACATCTTCATTTTTGGCATTCTGATCTCTCTTTGTCTCTTGTTCATGTCTTACCTCCCACAAGAAGCCAGATATCACTGGGAGACAATAATGATCTCCTTGGCTCAAATCTGAGTCTCTCTAATGGGGAGAGAGGCAGCCCCTGTGTGGCCCCTCGTATGAGACAGTAGAGCATTGTATTAATAGTTCAGTCTTGACCAAATTTAACCATCATTTATGCCACATGATGTAAGATGGTCACAATTTCAAAGCTTGTCAAGCACCCCAAATTTAGCATTCTGCATCAGTTAAAAAAAGAAGCAGATCAGGTGGAAAGTCAACTTTAAATTTTCCTGTATGTCATTATGCTGGGGTCATGAAACAATGCTTTTGTAATTGGTTCCAATTCAGATGTAGGCCAAGTTCAAAGTGGCTAATATATGGTGGTGTTGCAGATTATTCGTCTATTTCCACCCCGATCGAGCACCCATTTTTCCTTCAAAACCCACATGAAATGTCTTCTTCATTGAAATCTCTCCCCACCTGCCTACAAAATCCATCAGTCTGTCTTTTCTACCATTTCCACACTTCTACTGCAATGATCTTTGGCCTTGTCTACCTCTCTCATTAGTCCACAGAAGGCAAAACCCACATCTTATGCTTATTTGTTCAACATCAAGTCTGTGCTGTATGCATCATACTGGACCACTTGGTATCCTAGGATACAACTACATATGTGTGATCGTAGCAAGTCATCAATCCTTTCTCAGCCTCAGTTTTCTTACCTTTAAAATAGTGGTAATGACATCTACTCTGTTGAAGGATTAAATGAAGTGAGGAACAGCAAAGTGCCTGGCACAGAACTCAACATACAGCAGAGGCACATGTGTGGTTTTGTCTTATTTTTAAGTTCCCAAACGACACCAAGAATGGTGCCATGGGTGGCAGTGTAGTAGAGTGGTTACATTCCTGGGATCAAATCCCAGCTCAGCCACATACCAACCAAATGTACGATCTTTAAGTCTTTTAATGTTTCGAGCCTCAGTTTCTTCATACGTAAAGTGGAGATGATGGTAATATCTACTGCATAGATTCGACTGAGTGGATAAAGAGAGAAAACATATATTTAAAGTACCTACCGTAGCATCTGGCACATAGTAGATAGTTTATAAATGGTAACATTTGTTCTCATCTGTAACGGAGGGTGAAAAAAGACGCAGCAAAATTACAAGTCCCTTGGATGCCTCTTTGTGTTCTCTGGTCTTTTCCTGCTTTATGTATTCGGAGGAAGATGAATCCACATTAATAGAAGCAGTGGTTAATTGCCTCCTTGTAGGCTAGACCTGTCCTGAGGCAGCAAATTACCATATCCTTCTTTTTTCTTGATGCTTTCAGTGGGATACGTCTGTTCTAATTTAATAAACCTCTTTTTTTAGTGCCTGGCTCAAAGAGGCAATACCACATGCGCATTTCCAAATGCATAGTTTGTATGAACACTCAGGCCTTAACTACATGGGGAAAATAGTCTGGGAGGGGCGGGTGTGGGTATCTTTTCACATTCATTTGAACCGGTGCCAGCCAAACTTCCACAGTTAATTGTATCTCAGCAATTTTCTCCTGGAAAAAAATAATTACTATGCAGGCTTCTAGCTGTTGCTTGGCCTTCGTTCCTTCCTGACTCTTGAGTTGGCATTGTTTATAGTGTTGTGTCAGCAGTCACATAATATATCAAGCAAATGGAGCACACCTCCCATCCCACCCTCCCCCTCCCCTGCCCAGTTCCAACTTAAGTCAATCCAATTCCTTCCTTGTGGTTCCAACAGTGCGAGAGAAAATGGAAGATGTGCAAATGGACGTGTACTCTTTGGAAAAGCATGCTCAAGATTTTGGCTGAGAGTACAGATGGGACCAGGAAGGCAGGAAGCCATTAACTCTGGAGGGCTTTTCTGAATGGGAGAGGTCAGCCCCCAGGCAAATGATGGTCTTCCCTTCACCCACAGGTAATGCAGGTGGTGAAGGAGCAGGTTATGAGAGCGCTTACAACCAAGCCTAGCTCTCTGGACCAGTTCAAGAGCAAACTGCAGAACCTGAGCTACACCGAGATTCTGAAAATCCGCCAGTCTGAGAGGATGAACCAGGAAGATTTCCAGTCTCGCCCGATTTTGTAAGTTACCTGATACTGACCTCTGTCTACCCAAAGGCTCTCCGTGACCCACCATTTCTAGAGTGATCACTGATCTCAGAGATGGGTTGTGTTGTGAGCTCACTAGGAAAAGCCCGTAGAAGACATTCTAAAGTATCTCAGTTTAGTTAGGGGAGTCTTGGCAGCTCCATTAGAAAGAGCCGGGCAAGGTGGGTTGAGTGAGTGGCCTGCCAGGTGCAGGCAGAATGGGTCTGAACCAGGAATGACCCAGTTACTGACAAGTCCTCCGGGAATCTGTAGCTAAAAAGTTTTGGACCTTTTCCAACACTTGGAACAAATTTTTTTTGCCAATGAAACTGTTTTCCATGTGGGTGCCCTTTAAGTGGCAAGATTATCTGATCCAGCCGGAATGAAGCCCACCAAGAATTAAAGCAATATGCAGATGGAACGAGTGTGACTGCTGACTGAGAGTGAGTGGGGGTAAGAGCTTGAGAGGAGGAGAGAGCACCACCTTCTCCCTGATCAGGCACTGGCTGGCATCGGAGCGTGCTCTCTGGTCCTCATGACTGTGAACCTACAGGCCTAGGGTGGGGAGGCAGCAGGTCCCCCTTTTACAGGACTTTGCATCGAATGCACCTACAACCATTGCAAAATGTCACGTATCTCCATTTTAAATTGTTTGGAACCTCAGACTTGAGGACTGTTTTGCATGCTTCATCTTTTCTAAGAACTGGGCTGTTTATCTTCCCTTGTCCTTTTCTAAGAGCTAGGTCTGTTTTGTTAGCCTTATATTTTAAAGAGAAGGAAATAGGGAAAGGTGCTTCTCATTCTGTTCTCCGAAGACTGGACACGGCTTCTTTTAAACTTTTTTATGAAGCCAATTTGTAACATAGGTCTGATTCTGAAGCCCTCTTCAACACACAATCCCCCACCCAATACACACGTGTACTCTCTCTCTTTCTGATTCTTTCTGTTTCTGTTTCTTGCACTCAAATATTTGACATTTTTCATGTGTGGCAATTTGCAAAGCACCCCTCATGTTATTTCATTTCCTTGCATCCCTATGAGATAGGCAGGTCTCATTTCCATTCAAAGATTAGGATATAGTGTGGAGAGGTGAGGACCTTGCTAACAGGTAGAGGAGCTGGGACTTGAACTCGGATCTGCCACGTGAGAGACTGAAATGAGGTTAAAAAAATGCACAGGTCTGAAAAGACAATAGCCAAGCTATAACACCTACTGCACATTTGTTTTCAAATCATAAGAAGTACTGTTAGAAACTGCAGAGTAGAACTGCAGGCATTAGTCGGCATGAAGTTAGCAGGGGAGGGAAAATGCTTCCAAGGGACTTTGGCTTCCATCATTGCAAAATGTAAGTCATGCCCCGTAAGCACCAGCCAGCCCTTACAAGAGGCACCGCTGGGGTTTTGCACTGGTCCTCAGCCAGAAGATGGAAACAGCCAGAAACACTGAGCAGAAAGCACTTTGGGTAAGGAACTGTCTCCTTGGGGATGCAGTTTCTTACCTGCAAGGAGGGACAGTGACTCCTTCTCCCACCCCAGGGCCTACAGCACTGAAACACTGGATTTCATAACATCTGTTTCAGCAGATGTGTAAACACGAAGACATTTTATTACGCTTTTGACAATAATTCTTAAAGCCTAAAGGGAGACTTGAGGAATCACTTCAGTTAAGGCCAAGTGATTCTAAATTAATGTTTGATCGTGACTTTGTTCCAAGTAAGAATGCTAACTGCATGTCAAGTGTGAACATTTTGCTCCTACTTTGGCTTTATGTCTTCACTTCCTGAGGCTCTGCCTGTGACATTCTGAAGTTTCTTTTTCCTTTATTACGAGAAGCTCTTTTCTTTACATTTGTTTTTTTTTTAATCTTTACATTTCTTATGTAAGGAGAAGCAATGCAAATATATAGGAAGTCTGTTTGGAGGTAGCTTTTGCATCTTCCCTCAGCCATGGACTGAGGCCCACTGGGGTCCTTGGCATATATAGTTGCACCAAAGTCATAAAGATTTGCTTGAAGCCACCGCATTTAAATGGGAAGGGCAGGGACCAGTTTGGTCATTATCCCAGACTCTGAAAACAGCAGACAGGAGCTGAGATGTGTTTTGTCTATTAGGGTGATCTATTAGACAGGAACTCATTGTGAGGTTAGATAAAATCTAAATGCTACCGAAGTGGCTCACATGAGAAACCCAAGTTACCTAAGAGAAAGGAATAGACCATATGTGCTTGTTTTTATTCATTCGCTCGTTTAACAAACATGTATCGAACGACTCCTACATGCCAAGCCCTGCCCAAGGTTCTGGGGACAGGCAGAGACCCAGAGACATGTGATCCCCCACTATCCCAGGCTTTAAAAGCTACCTCATGTAGGCTGTTGTAAAAGCACACAGGAGACATATCTAACCCAAGCTGAGGGTTAGGGTACTGGAATTTTACAGCTGAAGAGCACCCACAAGGCTGTCCACTTGAAGCTTTCATTTTGCAGACAGGGACAACAACATGGCTGGGGCCCGACCACCAGCAAGGAACCCCGCTGGCCGTAGGGCCAGCCCTCCAGCCTGTCGGACCCCACGGCACTCTCCTGCCCCCACACAGCATGGCAGCAAACCTCAGTTCCACGCGGTCACCTTGAGCCACACACCTTGTTGTTATAAAAGGTTTATGTTTCCTGAGAAGAAAAATGTTAACTCCACATGACCAAATATTTTGGGGGAATATGTTAATATATTCAGTGGGTTGAAGGAGCTCTGTTTTATTTCTTAGCTCTTGATTAATTATTTCAAAGAGGAGGTTTTGTTATTTCCTACTCAGTGTGACTTAAGCGGGAAGATAAGTCCATCCACACAATTAGCTCGAGTTAATGGATATAAAAAGCTTGCAGAGTCCAAAAATAGGTCATTTAACACCATGTTGGAGGGGAAGGGGAGATGCAAGGACAAACAGCGGTGAAGCAGGGAAGTGAAATGTGTGACACCCGGACTCAGGTTGCCAACGGACCTGCTGTCAGATTCCAGTGCTAGCTGCCACCGACAAGTGTGGCTCTTTAGGCAAGTTATGTAACCCATTTTAAGCCTGCTTTTCTCATCTCTGAAGATGCAGAGTGTCTACATCATTGGCTTGTTATGAGGATTCAACAAAGTAGTGCACGATAATCACTTAGCATACAGCTGGCACATAATATCCACTCAAAGAAACAGTCACTCTTATTAGTCTGTGAAGAGAATTTAACAAGTTGCGATGCTGTTAATATGTAAATGGTAAAACTGACACTGTGAATGTATTTGTATATACCTCACCTTGTCTTAGAAATTACAGTGGAAACAGGTGAGAAAGAAAAAAGTGAAAACAAATAGAGCCAGGAATAAAACTGATACCTACCCTGCAAATCTGCACTCTTGCTAAAGATCAACCACAGACTTCGCTCAAAGCTTTCTCATAAGCAATGCAAGTAGGACAGGCTGGTCAGCTATACAATGTTCAGTGTTCACACACTTGACAGATATTTCTTGAGTGTCTGCCATGTGCCAGCCTCTGCTCTACGTGTGGTGTTTCAGCAGTGAAGAGAACAGACACAATCTTTACCCCAATGGTGATTATATTTTAGTGGGGAGAAAACAGACAGCATGGTAAATAAGATGACAGCACATTAAGAGGGAGACATGCAATGGGGACACAGAGAAGGATAGAGAAAGAGTTTGCAGTTTTAAGTAGAGTGGTTAGAGCAGATCTCTCTAATTAGGAAGGGGACATTTTAGTAAAGACATATAAGGGACTAAAGGAACAAGCCATGTGGGTATTTAGGAGAAGGGTGTTCCAGGCAGAGAGAACCACCAGTGCAAAGGCCCTGAGGTTGGAGCAGGTCTGGGTGTTCAATGAATAACAAGGAGGCCAGTGTGGCTGGAACAGAATTACTGAGGGGGAGAGCAATAGCAGGTGAGGCCAGAAAGGTACTGGGAGCCTCTTACAGAAGGCCTTGTTGGAGAGCCATTGGAGGGTTTTGACCGGAGAACAGATGTGATTTGACTTAGGTTTTTAAATAATCCCTTTGGCTGCTGTATTGGGAATAGACTCTAAGGAGGCAAGCTTGGAAGCAGAGAGATCAGTGAGGAAGGTATTTCAAAAACTTCCAATTTAGAGAATCTACTAAAAGTCAGACACATTTTGAAGATAGGAGACAATAGTATTTCCTGATTGATTAGATGTGGGGTATGAGAGAAAGAGAGAAGTTGACAACTAAAGGACAGAGTGAGTGGACAGGTCTGGACAAGGGGCTCAGGAGTTCAGCTTTGGACACATCAAGCTAAGAGACATCTTAGTAGGCAGTCGGACAAATGAGTCTGGAGTTCAGCAGAGAGGTCTAGGTTGGAAATACACATTTGGGAGCTGTCAGCATAAAGTATGTATTTAGAGTCATGAGTCTATAAAGTAAAGAACAGAAGAGGTTCAGGGGCTAAGACCTGAGGCACACCAGTGTTGAGACAGAAACAGATTGATTTCCACAAAACTGACACTGTCACTTAGCCCAGAGTCTCCAGGTTACCCTTCTAGATCAGTGGTCAGAAAACTATGGCTCTTGAGCCAAACCTGGCTCACTACCTGTTTTTGTAAATAAAGTTTTATTGGAATACAGCCACACTCATTTGTTTATGAGCTCTTGATGGCTGCTTTCACTCTATCAGGGCAGAGTCGAGTAGCTGAGACAGACACCAACCATATGGCCCACAAAGCCTAAAGTATTTCCTATCTGGTCCTTTACAGAAAAAGTTTTCCAACCCCTGTTCTAGATGGACAGTGGGTAGTAGCTCAGTAGGGCAGACCCCGAGTCAAAGACGGAATCTCACCAGTCTCATGGTGCCGTCTGCCCTCTCTGTGTGGCAGTGACCTTGTTGAGCCTAGACTTGAAATTGTTTTCCAGAAACGGTGCTAGACTTTGAATTGCTCTTCACACACTCTTTAAATCCTCCCTCCTTTGATCTTCCTCCTTTTATGTACTTGCAAGGCTTTTGGGTAGAATTAGAAGGATATTTATCAAAGCAAAGCCAGTGAACCCATGACCCTGGCCTCACTGACCCCAAGCTGAGAATTTCAAAACCTAGTCACAGCCCATGGTGTTATTATCTGACTTATCCCAGAGGTCAGAGCTCAGCCATAGAAACGTATTGTACAGATTACTTATATTTTCCCAATATGTGTGAATTTTATAGCTACTGAGTTCATCTGCAAGGAAAGAAGAAGAAATTGCTTAGAAAGAGAAAAAGCTGCCCTGTTTCCCTCATTGCCTGATCATTTGTTGGAATTCTTGGGGTTCTTAATAAAACAAGGGTAACTCTTGTAGCAGCAGGTTTACTTATTCTGATAGCGTGTCCCAGAAGACGGTTCCATGATGAAGCGTGTCATGACGAGCACCTCTGGGTCTTACACTAAAAAGTCATACAGCATCAGTTAGGATTACTCAGAAGTTCTTTCCATCATTTCCTCCTTTTGGTCCTCATCTCTGCATCCTCCTCTTCATTCTAATAACTCAGCCTTAGCCTAGCAAAACTATTATTTAAAGATACATCTCTGACCTAAAAACTAATTTCAAAATTTCAAAACTCTTTCTCAGAACCGTGTTTTCTGTGTCTTCTGGTGCCATCCCTTCCTCTCTGCCCAGTCACCCAGACTTGGAAGTGAGGAGCAGTGATTTATTGCCATAGGTGACTGCCCTGGCGGTTCCCACCTTCTTCTCCATTCAGTGCAGGGTTCTCCAAAGCTGCAATGTACTGAGTCCATTTTACAAGAGCTGAACACTGATAATAGTTTTAGTGATCTGAAAGCCTGAGATGAGACCCTAAGCGACCTGCACATGGAAGGCTTTACAAATATTCCAAGCTGCATTATTAAGGCTGAATTTCCATTTCATGCTTTATAGATGTTCAATTGGAGCAATATCAAATGACAAGATGTTCGATGCCATTTAAGCCTCCAGAAAATGTATTAATGGAGTACTAGAATAACTAGAATACTCTGGTAGATGGCCAGATCCTTTTATGTAACAATTTTTCCTTTTTTTCTCATGCATAAATAGAAGCAACTTGCACAAGAAAGACCTGAGTCTGTGCCCATATTCTACACTTAACCTCCGTGAGCTGTTTCCCCATCTGTAAGATGGGAATGATGATATTAATACCTGTCCCCAAAAGTGGTTTTTGTGGGTGAGAGGTGGGGAAAAGAGGTTAATTAAGCTAAAATTGCAGAGTGCACTACCTGGCTCATAGCCAGCACATACTAAGCATTAGTGCTTTTCCCACCTAGGAAGGGAGCACCGCCTGAGAACAGGTTTCCTGCATCCCAGGGTCAGGGCAAGTCCAGAGTTAAGGCAGAAGCTGATGAATATGTGAGCCTTGACTGCAGTGTAATTTGGGCATACAGATTGTTTGGCCTGAGGAAAGGAGAGAATATTACCAAAGCAAATTCAGTAACACCTTACATTTCCGCTCAATGCTTAATAGAGACTTGTACTCACACTGTCTCCTTTGGGAGTTATAGCAGTTTCCAGAAAAGATTCTCTTTTCCATTTTATAGCTTAGGAAACTGAGACAGCTGAAGTACATGAAATGCTTAGTCACGGGCAGAGCCTAGACTGAAACACTAGTCTTCTGACTTCTGGATCTGTGTTCTGAACAATACTTGCAACACTGCTCCGAGGGGTCGGCTCTGGGTCTCCCTGTCCAGCTTCAACTAGAACATCTCTGGCTACACTCAAATGCTAGGACCCTACATAAAATTTCCTAGGATAAAAATCTCTGCTCTAAAAAAAAAAAGATTTGGAAGCCATTTCACTCTGTCTATCTTTGTAGCATAGTGCATCCCAAACTAAATTACATCATATTAGCCTGAGACAAGATGCAAATAATCTTTAATTTATCCCATCATTATCTCAATCTCTGTGGGCTAGAATCTGGGGCAGTGTTGTTGTTCCCATTTGTGAGTGATGGAATTGAAAGCAAAAGGTTGTTCTGTGGTTTGCTCTTGATATGGTGTTTGCTGTGGAATAGTAACCACATGGTTGCCCAATATTCCTGTTTGATCAGATCACAAATGTAGTCTGGGAGTTTACCTACTGCAAGGAAAAAAAAAAATTTGGCCAAGGATTTATTGTCTTGGCAGAGCTGAATGGATTTTCGCATAAGTTTATATCTGTGGCTTCATAAAACAGAAGAAGACATTTCTCAGGACACTTTATTCTGGAAAAACATCACCGGCTGGTGCTTTTGTGGATATTTTGTAAATGTCAGAGAATCTATAGTGTTATCGTAACAGATAATCCTGGCCACTGACACTTAATAAATGGTTCTCTGAAGCATCGACTTGCGAGATACTGGGATGTTCAGGAAAACATGCGGCTCACACTCCCCTGCCCATCTGCCCATGATGCGCACTAACCAAGCACTGTTTCTTGAGGCGTGCTGTGGAATATGTGTTTATCCTCTAACAGGGAACTAAAGGAGAAGATTCAGCCAGAAATCTTAGAGCTGATCAAACAACAACGCCTGAACCGCCTTGTGGAAGGGACCTGCTTTAGGAAACTCAATGCCCGGCGGAGGCAAGGTAGGTGTTGTTTCTGAGACACTCCAGACTTGGGTACGGTAAACAGTGGCCTGCTCCCTGGAGAAGCACAGGGGCGTGGAGCTGGTTTAAGGGTGGGCCATGCAGTGTTGTATTTGGGACAGGAAGAGCAGTCCAGGTAATTCCTGGTCCCCATGCATACCCAGGCAGAATAAAAGTCCAGAATTACTGGAAGATCCATGGACCTGAAGAGCCATTGTTTGCCATTTAGTGCCACAAGGTTGCTAGTGGTGGTGCCATTTAGCCAGAGTCAGTTGTGTGCCCTGATCTGTTCATTGCCTTTGGGAAAAAAATCAATGTTCAGAATATATGGCCCCCATCAAGATGACTTATGAAGTTTACATTTACTTGACATTGGACAAAGGGCACAGAAGTTTGGGGATGAGGAATGGCAAATAGACACATACCACCAAAGGCCTCCACCGATGCCCAGCTAGAATCCTTTGGAACCTGAATTCCTAGAACTAAATTTAACCTTCTAGTCTATTTCACCATGAAACTTCCCTTTCTAGGTTGAAATGAGTAGGTTCTAACAGAATAATCCTGTTTCTAGATGGAATATAATAATTACAGGGGTTTTTTTGGTTTAAAAAATGTTAGCTCCTGATCTGTAAATTTTTCCAATTTTCTAAAAATGAATTACCTCATGAACAAAAAAAATTAGCATCTAGATTATAAATTTATTAGTTCAGCTCCCTAGGGAGCATGACCATCTGTGTTTAATACAAAATCATCCTTCGGAGTGCAGAAAGAAAGGCTTTTTGGTATTTGGTAAATGGAATTGAAATCTGGTGACTGGCTCTGTGCTTAAAAATAGGGATTCAAAGCAGACTGTGCTGAAATTGATTTCCTGTCACCCCATCAAAACATTCCATTTAGATTTACACAGATTAATGAGAACGTGACATCTTTAATCCATTCCAGAGAGAAGCACTTTCACCTGAAACCTCACACCAGGGTGGGCACCTGCCTGCCAGGTGCCATCACAGGTGAAAGAGCAGGTGCCCTCCGTGCAGGAGCCACGGCCGCCACACTCCCTTTAAACCTGTCCAACAGTGAATAGGACACAGATGCGTAGATTTAAGGAATTAACTTTACAAGGGCAAATACAAAAGAGCTTCCAGTCTCACATGCCTGGAAAGTGGAGGAACAAATGCAGAGGTCTTGACTGGGCCTCGTTAGGCTAGAAGGCCGCCAGGTTGATACTTGCCCATCATTCTGCCTGTCTCTTGTGCAACTCTGCTACTTGGAAAGTCTCCTGCAGACATGTATAAATCCGTGTTTTGGGGGGTTCTGACCACATTAGAACTGGGAGGCAGTAAATCTGGTATAACACAGTAAGCTGGGTTCAAGTCCCTGCCCCGCACTCACTAGCCAGGTGGCCGTGGACACCCTGCTCAGTGTCTCTGTGCTTCTCTTTCTTCTTCTGTCAAATGGGGGTGATGTTAGTTCCTGTGTCAAGGAGCTGTACAGGTTAAATAAAATTATACATCCATAGCAATTATCATGGTGTTTGGCAGATTACCAGACATTCATTAATGATACGGTTATTAATTTTAGCTCATGGTTCCTCCAAGTATAGATTTTTTTTTTTTTTTTTTTTTTTTTGAGACAGAGTCTCACTCTCTTGCCTGGGGCGAGTGCCGTGGCGTCAGCCTAGCTCACAGCAACCTCAAACTCCTGGGCTCGAGCAATCCTACTGTCTCAGCCTCCCGAGTAGCTCAAAGTATAGATTTTTGAGCACAGGAGGTAGAGTGGCACTGGAGGTCACATGCCCGCTTCACTCCTCTGTCCTACCACGCAGTAGAAGGCTCTGGTTGTGGGAACCTTCACAGCAGAAGCTGTCTTGCTCCTGTGTCTCCCTGGACTCCTGCAGGAGGGCGTTAAGATGAAATCTCGGAAGTTGCCTGTGTTAGGGACACTGTTTGCTTCATAAGAATCTGTAGACTCAAGAACTGCCCCTGCTTTCCTCCTCAGTCAGAGATTAAGGTCTTTCAGGATCACCAGCATTGAATGGTCTTGACAAGGGCCCAGGGCTAAACACTGGACAGTCATAGAAAGAAATGATTTCCTGAAATTAAAAAAAAAAAAGATTTTAAAGATAAAATTGTAAATAAAATACTAAAATATTTATAACGACAACAGCAACAAAAAGAAATGATAGCGCGAGACTTCTCACTGAGGATATTGTCCATTTCACTGACCAGCATTCCACCTCTACGTGCTAACATCGCACACGTCTTGGAACTCAGGGCCGGCAAACGTGCACCTCCCGCTTCCGCCAGCGAGGCCTGTGCGCTTCACTCACATTGCTCTTGCGGCCCGGTCAGATCACCTAGAGCCAGACGGTTTGCTCAGGCACGGGAACCACATAACCCTTTCGGGGAAGGCAGGTTGTACCTTCCTCTGTCCTTGACTGAAATTTTCTTTTAATATTTTATTAAACCTAATCATAACTCATTCTGACAAAAAGATATACAGACAAATAAATACATATTTTCAAATAAAGAAAAGCCAGTTTGTTTTCAGACAAAAGGCACTTTCCAATAGAACAGAATAACAGATAATCATTGTGCCCAAGCAAAGGGTGGAGGGACCAGTAGTGTGGACAAGAGAGGCTCTTCTTGGCTGGAAGAGCAGGAAGGCACAAATGTTACCGAGAGGCAGCTCTGTGGAAGATGCAGGATGCAAGCTTTATATATGTTCTACTCAGATAATTGTGGCCATTACTTATGTGAAAAACAAACATCCCTAAGGGTTTTATAATAGGCCGAGGCCCCACAGCTATTAAGCATCAGGGCCAGATGGGTGACTCCAAGGCATCTGTTAGGCCAAATCATCTTTAAAAGTATGGATATGTGTAACCTAAATGTCTGTACACCCGTAATATTCTGAAATTGAAAAAAAATAGTATGCGGGGGCTCTGGAGTCCTGTGCTGTGAACAGCTGTGCCCAGGAAGGCAGAATTCTGAATCAATACACGAGTCTCTGGTTTTGAAGAAAGCCCAGTCAAATGTGGAAGATTTGAAAGGCAGAATGACCTTCGTCTGTATCTGTAGTCGTCATTTCCCTTTACCATACAAAAAAGAAATCTTGGATCTCATCACCTGGAAGATGACATTTCCCTTTAAACATATTTCTGGGTCCCTCTTGTTTTGTGACTTGGAAAGTTTCGACCTTAAGCAGGAAGTGGACCTTCTCCTGAACACACTTGGCCCATTTTAGGGTAACCCCGGAAAAATCCAAAATTGTAATGGAAGTGCTCTAAAGATGTCCTTCAGAAAAAAACTGCCCTGCCTCCCTAACACAGGGCTCTCAGGGCCCTCTGGGTCAGCAGCCAGCTGCCAACCATGGGCTCCGCACCCAAAACAAAAGGGTCCCCTACTTCCACAGCAGAGTCCATAGGGACTTAGTTTTTGCAGTGCCCTGTGCCTCACTGAACTGACCAGCATTTCACACTCACCAACGGTAGCTATTATTCAGCTTTCTGCTGTCCCCCAAAGACCTAGTGGCCAGCCCCAAACTTGTCTTCAGCCTGGATGATAAAGACAGACAGTGAACTGCACTGTCCAATATAGCTACCTGTGGCTGTTTAAATTGATTAAAATGAAAGAAAATTTAAGATTTGTTTCCTTACTATTGGGTAAAGCAGATATAGAGAATTTCCATCATTGTGGGAAGTTCTGTTGGATAGAGCACTGCAAAAATTACAGTTGTCAGTGGTTGTTAACTCCACAATAATCTATGTGACATTGCAGATAGCTTTAATCAACCCTTCTTAACAGGCTTCTGAGCTCTGAAACCAGCTTTTTCCTCTGATCCTTCACACTCACACACACACACACACACACACACACACAGAGAGAGGTGGGTGGGGGAGGATAGGAAGGAAGGAAGGAAGGAAGGATGTCCATATTTTCAGTTTTTGAGTTTGGGGATGAAGAGATGGCTATTAACATACTCTCATTTGTAATTGACTGGAGAACTTCCATATTAACTCTTATTTTCTCCTAAATGCTAGTAAACAATCTTTGATAATGTTCTCACTGCTTCCTGCTAATTGCTTTTAGTGACACAATTCACTCTTTCGTTGCCCAGAGGGACTGAAGAACTAGTAACATCATGCTGGGTTTTGAAAGGAAAATACACATTTTTCTTACCATAAAAGAAACTGCAAGTCAAGCTACTGCTGGTGGCTGACAGTGAAACTGTCTCACCCGACACACATGTCTGTGTGCCGTGCTGGTTGGAGCTGGCAGCTCTGCCCTCCGGTATAGCAGCTCTCCCTTCAAGGCGGACAAACCTCTACGCCTTCCAAAGCTAGGGAGGACTTCCTCAGCTTTTATCCTGAGAAAGATCCAGGCCGAGTATCCCCCCCGCCCCGCGTTTAGTTATGAGTCAAGGCAAGTTTCTCAGCCTTTTCAGTCCCTGTTCGCAATACTGTGTCATCCATTTGTCACATGTGTCATCCACCTCCTATTGGACGGGCAGGAGCTGAACACCTCTCTCACATCAGCGACATGCGGATCGTTCCGCTCTTCGCCATGTTAGTCGCAGACAGAGGAAGAGGAACTTGTGTAGGATAAGAGAAGAATTAGCCAGAGGTTGGAGGAAAACCAGGGCAGGGCGTCATGTAAGTCAAAGAAATTTAAGGTTCTGAAAGGAGGACATTCCAGCAGCGTCACACCAGACGTTGTTATGGCAGAGTTCCAGTAACTCTGTTTTGGGTTTCTTGTAAACAAACATCGATGGCAACTTTGCAAGGAAGATGGTTGTTTTACCCTGGAACCCTGATAAATAGCCACGGTTCTCTGTTAGTTTCTGAGGGTAAGAGTATGTTGCGCGAAAGACCTTCCCTCTTCTTAGTTTTCCCTACAGTATCGCCGGAGTTGCTGATTTGTCCCTGTCCCTGCTTCCCAGCCCCGGAATAACGTCTTTCTCTTGGCTGAGGGAACTCCTTGTCCTTGAGCGCCTTGGCTCTGTCCCTCGTGTCAGCCTTCCATGCTAATGACTTTTTGCTACACTTGGTAAAGTGCTTTGTGCATCGCAGATGCTCTGCAAATATTCACTGGACAAACAAATTTATCCTGAAAGTATAGCAGGAAGATTTTTTGAAGTCTTACAAATCAATATATCTTACACACGAATATTAAGTTGTGCGCCTCATTACTCCACGATATATCTGTTGGTATTCTACTGTATACCAGTTAAATTTCTTAATCTTTCTCCTGAAAATCTGTTGAGTGTAATTGATCTTCTTTGAGTGTGCCATATTAACTCTTTGGCTTTAAGTACCACCGCAAAACCCTGGAGCTTACCCCAGCTTGAGAAGTAAAGGATTCCTATAAAGTGCAGGCTAAGATCTTACTCAAAATAAGCCCAGCACCTCTCAGTGACTTCCTTCCCAGCCTCTGTTACCCTTCAGCCACTCGCTTAGCCAGAAATCTCACCTCAGAGGCAGCAGGGGAAGGAAAGCATTAGAGCAAATTTCTCCAGCTGGCTTTATGGTCATCACAGCCATGCAGATCAGCTAAGAGGACCTTGTGGGGAGGAAGAGCCCCCATAGCCTGCCAGGCCAGGCCCCAAGAGCACTGTCGATGCTCAGAAAGCATGGCCTCCTGCTCTGGAATTCACGATTCCTATTGTGAGCTACAAGTCAAATTCCCAAATGTGTTCTCATGGAAAACCAATAATCACACATTTGCCTAATTAAAATGGCTGTGAATTACTCAGGCATTAACTGTGTTTTCTCCCTTTGAAATTCTCTCCCAGAAAAAGGATCCACATTTGATGTGTATATATAACATAATTTTGAAAATTTAGCCATTCAAGATGTTTTCATA
This sequence comes from Indri indri, assembly GCA_004363605.1. NCBI lineage: Eukaryota > Metazoa > Chordata > Mammalia > Primates > Indriidae > Indri > Indri indri. The sequence continues at coordinate 5,598 of RJWJ010022304.1, read as the reverse complement.
GCTATTCAATTACTCTTTTTTTTCCCTCTCAAATTTTTCCACTGATGTTCAGATCCCTTTAAATACATGGATTGCCATGTTCTGACTACACGCAAGAACTCTCAGACCCTATCTAGCGATGAGGAAGACAGGAAATCAGAGACACGTGCCTTTTGTGGATCAAGTTTGGGCCTTTTCTTTGTTCCCTGTGTGGCTTTTACTCTCATTCTTAAAACTCTTTTTCGAACAAAAGAATCATATAGCTAAAGTGTGATTTTGCAGTGAAAGAAATTTTAGATACAAAATCACTTTTCTTAAAATGTAATGGAGAGCTTTTTGGTCAGACTGGTTTCAAAACAATTTGTTTCAGGCATAGTAATGAGGTGACTTGGCCAAGGTCACAGAGTGTACCAAGTGCATAATGGTAAGGAAAAAAAAAGGGTTATAGGTGTTAGATGCTTTGTGCTTGAGGCATTTTGACCAAGTCCCCTTGGGTCTTCATTTATCAACTTAGCCAGCACCAAGTGGGCAGCTTTTATGTGTCAGGCACTGTGCCAAGGGATTGGAACATTGCAATTATGAAAACAGTAGCTGTCATCAGAGAGATCCTGCCTTTTCCACATTGTCAGGGCTGCAGCCTTCTTCTTCTGTCAATAGTAATTGTTCACAATACACCCCCTAGGGCAAGCTGCTTACCTAGGGTCTGTAATGGGGAATACTAAGGTGGTAAACATGTGGGCACCAATCACATCAGTCCAAGCCATCTTAGTGGTGCAAAGAACATGGTGGGGCAGCTCAGAGGATGGGGAGAGGCCCTCAGCTGAGGTGATCAAAGAGGGCTTCCTGGAGGAGGGGGCATCTAAACAGAGCCTTGAGAGCTAGACAGACATTGCTATCACAATTCTAGTTCCTTATCCATAAACAGTTCTCTTTGCCTCTTTCTCCCTGCCTCATAGACTTATTCAAAATTTCTTATTACATTTTGGAGCCTGAGGGGGTAAAGTTGAGGGAGTTATTTATAAAAATGATTCTAAGGCCCTGGTCATACCTGTTCAGAAAACTAAATTCTGGGAATTGGATAGGAGAATGATTGCGAATATCCTCGGACTTTGGATAAATCCCTGTGTTGTTTAGATTATTTCCTCCTGAATCACCCCCGCTTTGTGTATCACTAGTGTCCTGACAATTCATTCGTTAATTTGTGTGTTAGCTTCAGAGCTAGGAGTTTGTGGTGTCAACTGAAACACGGCCTGGTACACAACTTTCTCACAGTCTGGAATCTCAGAGAGGAAAGCGGAAGCAGCAAATTTCCAAGAAAGCTGTTTTTTCTACATCTCCCTCCCTCTTTTGTCAGGCTCGAGTGAATAAGGAATAGTCCCCATGCTGGTTATAGATACTAATCCAATACCCTCTGAAAACCACCACCTCATAAGATCTATTGCCACTAAGCTTGAAGGATTTGATGACTTTCCTGATGATTACCAAATGTATACCAAGCAGGACAGGTGATACCTAAATATCAAAATCAAAAAGGGGCTTACTGCCCAGGGGCCTAGAATTCATTCTTCCTCAAGGCTTAAACTATTATAAAATCAGTTGCTTGTTCCTCCAGGAAAGAGTATTAGGAAATAACCATGCTGATATTTTTGGAAACCAGAATCACTTACGTTGTAAACTTGTTTTTTCCCCTCAGACAAGTTTTGGTATTGTCGGCTTTCGCCAAATCACAAGGTCCTGCACTATGGAGACTTGGAAGAAAGTCCTCAGGGAGAAGTGCCCCATGATTCCTTGCAGGACAAACGTAAGTGGAGCATCCAGCTAGGAGGCCTGAATGGTGGGTGTTTGTTACTTTCATCAGGTACCAGAATTTGATGGATTTGGGGTTTGGGACTGAACAGGGAAGAACGTGAGGGGATGCTTAGGTGGCTTTCCTGAAAGACATAAACTTGAGGTTCAAATGTCCACTTCTTACATTACTTATCCAGGTGGTTTTTCAAGGAACAAAAACAACATAAACCTGTTTCTGTCAATTGTCTTTTTCTGATGACCCAAAGTAATTTCACAGAACTCACATGCTTGACCCTACCACATTGATTCATACAGTTTAGTGCATCCCATAATTCTAACACAGAGTTAATGGCAGATCCAGAAATGTCTAGCTTTCCAACTTACTTCAGAGAAGTAACTCGGACACTTTAAAAATTTATGACCAGTTACGCTCTACCGTTTGCTAAGTATTACTCCAAATATATATTATGTATATTTATTTGCTTCTTCTGCATGTTGTCTGTCTTAGCATGCATGCTTTTGAGGTGGCGGTGATGTGCAGGATTCTTTTAGCCCAACACAAAACCAGGTACCAGGTTTTTTGACAGTGTTAAGTGTACAAATTAAACAAAGTATTATAGAGGCATTGAAACACTGAAATATACAATTAATTTGGAAGAGAAATGAGATAAAGTGAACACAGAGTCAGAAGATAACCCACGTAGAGAAATCAGAGGGAGAAAATATTCAGAACACTTTTAAATAACTTTTAAAAGTCACCTTGACCCTGCAGTGTTAAGTGTGTCCCAGATGGAGTCCTCACCCTGAGTCTCACGCCTCCCCTCCTGTCACCCCAGGCCCATGGAAGTCAAACCTGGACTGCCTTCCTTCACGCTCACAGCCATCAAAATAAACCATGAGTGGGAAATTTCCTGACACTTTCAGACTCTGTGCTGACATCTCAGGCAGACAGCCTGGAACATTCTCTCTTCCTCCTGCTTAAAAATGGGACAATCTGGTCTTTGTAGTGTCATTTAGTTCAGAAAGCAATCTCGTCTCCTTTCCTAGGAGAACTGCCTCCCCAGCCCACATTATTGGCTCCCTAACTGGGGGAGAAAGAAATCTGCAATCCACTGCAGCAGAGAGGCAGGGACAGTTCTGTGCATCCCTGCCCTGGGGGCTCCTGGGCCTCTGCCTGTAGATGAAGACCCTCCCTTCAGAGTTCAGAAAGCCTCCCCACCCCAGCACGGACAGGCTAGTCCAGTGGTTCTCTAAGTGCGGACCCCAGACCGTCAGCTGCAGTATCACCTGGGAACTTACTAGAAATGCAGATTCTCAGGCCCTACTCCCAGCCCTGCTGAATCAAAAACTCTGGGGGTGGTGACCAGCAGTCTGTGTTTTAACAGACCCTCCTGGCGATTCTGATGTGCATGCAAGTTTGAGAGCAGCTAAGCTAGACATTATTGCACACTCCACATAATGATGTCCCCAAATGTGGTTTTCACCAATAAGTATTTTTGGAAGTGATTGATTGTGTGTTGCCAACTTTTACTTTTTGCAAAAAAAAAAAAAAGACTGTTAAAAAATAGAGTCTAACTAAAATTTAATATCACAGTTATTTCATAAAAGAAAGAGCTCTTGATCACACACACACACACACACACACGGTAAGAAGGACCTAATCTTGGAATAAAGGACCTCCCTTCTGCTGAGTTAAATTAGCTCTATGAAAACCCACACCAGTGTCCTCATTTTCCTGCATTTTCAATTAACTAGTGAAAACTCACTGGTGAAAACTCCCCTGTGAACTAGGAACTGACCAGGGCCAATGATGTGGAATCACTGCTCTGAGCTGTTAAATGAAAAGAGTTAGAGGTTACTGTTGGTTGAAGCAAGCAGCAGCTCTGTAGGAGATCCGACGCAGCCCATTCTCAGCCTGGCCAAGAGAGGGAAAGTGGTCAGGACAGAACTAACAACAGCTTGGCTCATTCCTTCCCCATGAGGCCCAGTGAATCAGCACCCCACTCACTGGGCTATTATTTATCCCCATGTTTATAAAGATGTAATCCACTTCTCAACCCAAAGATAGGCATTTGGAGGGTGGGTTTGCCAGGCGTGAGCACAGCACCCCCATGCTAGCTGGCCAGTTGCCTGGGAAATTGTTAGCCCTGCTCCTAGAGAAGGCTCAAGGGCGTGGTAGCACTGGAGCCTTGTGTAGGGGCAGTTCCTGGGCTTGCCCATGAGCTGATGCCCCCCAACCCTACTAATGCCTCACCTCCAAGACCCCAAGTTGAAAATGACTAGCCAGGAACCAGGAGTGCTGATGCAAGGGGAGAGCCGGCTTGCCAGGGTGGTTGCAGGAGAATAAGGCCAGAGTTGCAAATCTCCATGCAGCTTTTGGCAGTGGCCACCAAGGGATGCTGGTTCTGGAAGAGAGTTGCAGCAATCTCTTCCAATGGTGCCTCCAAAACTCTTGTCCACCCCTTTCCTTTGTGGCCTTTGAAACCTAGTAATGTGAAGTTCCAAAGAGATGCTCCATAACAGTTTCTCCATTGCAAGATGAGCCAAGAATGCATACTTGTGCAGGTGTGTGTGTGTGTGTGCATGTGTTGGTGAGATTGTACCCATCTGCACATGTGTGCCAGAGGAGTGGGTATATCATGTAATGGAGTGAAATGAAGCTATACTGTGCTGGAGACAGAAGGCCCTGGCCTGGGAAACTGAAGCTTGCTGCTTCAGACTTGCCGCCTGGTTTGCATTTAATTTCAATTCCGCATTCTGCCTACAGTAAAATAGCCACCCTATTGGAGACTTTAAAAGTCAGAGACATTATACCACTGGAAAAATGAGACTTCCTTTTAATTAATGCTAAAGTGCCATTGCTCTTGTCACGTACCATTGCTCTCTCTTGAGACCAAGGGCAAGGTTGCCTTCCATCTTATGTTACTCAGTGCTGAACAGTCAGATATTGATAAATCAACTAGTGCAAGGAAATCATCATAATTCAGCTATCGTGAGTAAACACTGAGGGCCTCTCCTTAGCTGCTTTCTTCCCAAAAAGTTTAGGAAATCTCTCTTCTCATTTCCCTTCCATTGTCAGGAACTTTGGCCCTTCAAAGTCCACATCTCCTTGCATCCCCTCTCGCCCCGCATCCCTCCCGCCAGGTTCATGGGTTGTTATCGCCCCGACTAAACACTGGACTCTGGTGCTTCCCAGCAGTGCCCTGGGCAGGCACCCCACTGCCTCCCTTTGAAAGAATGTGGGCTGCAAGCCTCACCCGCAAGCCAGCGGGGCCTGGAAGGAAGCACTGACCCACCCCTTCCCAGGGGAGACTAAGCCTGGCACAGCGCAGAACAGTGGCCACACAGCGAGGCACAGGGAGTGATTTGGGTCACTGAAGCATAGTGAAGAATTCAGGTCCCTCCATCTACGGAGAGAATTAACTGTGATTATTGGTAACAAGAATAGTTACAAATGACATTTATTGAGTGCTTACTGTATGCCATGCACAGTGCTAAGAGCTTAATGTAAATTATTCTCCCAGCAACCCGAAGAGGTAGATATTATTGTCCTTACTTTACAGATAAGGAAACTGAGGTACAGAATGACTGAGTGACTTGTTCAAAGTCACAGGGCTAGTAAAAAGAGCAAAGATCGGAGTGCAACCATCTAATTCCATGGCCTGGATTGTCACCCACGACTCTATCTATGCTGCCTAGATTAAAAGCCAACAATGAGCTTGGCTCCAGTGTTAGGAGTTAATTCTCAGAGCAATCCTTTGAGATAGATAATGTTATAGTTTCACACTGAAGACATGGAAGCTGAGGCTCTGAGAACTTAAGCCCAAAGTG
>RJWJ010022303.1:0-26997 GCA_004363605.1 Indri indri | reverse complement strand
CTGGAACATAGAAGATATTCAATAATATTTGAAAATCCTACTGAATCAAAAGATTTTAAAATAAAATACGTATATACATAAACACAAATGGAAAGCAGTGAATTCGAATAAATAAAATTAATATTATCACATATTGACATATAATTAATTCTATATTAATAAATAATATATAACTATATTATATTATTTACATATAATATATTATATATTAACAGATAACATATAATCATATATTAATATACAAATAATATATTAATATAATAATATATTAATTATAAATAATTAATATATTGGTCATAAAACAATTGATAGTTATATGTTAACGAAGAATATATAATTATATTAATATATAATTATATTATATTAAGAAATGCTATATTGTCAATATATTAGTATATTACTATAAATAAATTTAAATAAATTTTTGGATGCTGTCTCAATCACAAGGTGATGAGATAGTGGGAAAGAATATAAGTTTATATAACTTGATTTTTAAAAATGTAAGATTCAACTAGATTAATGAGCAATAAATGTAATCAGAAATGTCATTAAAGAAAACCTATACAACTATTAAAAAGAAAATGTTTGATATTAATAGTAATCAATTAAAAATTAAAATTATTTTAAAATAAAAGGTAAAAGTTAAAAATAAATGAATATATTGAACACTGGCTTAGAGATAGTAAATTGTGTACTTCTCGTGGAATATGCTTCTCGTGGAAATGTATTAAAAGAAGATCCTTTTGAAAATAATTTGGCAGTATCTTTTCATCTAGATACAGATCATTTCTGGAATACATCTCAAATAATCTTGAAGGTAGGAAAAAGCTTTGTAAACAAAGATATTCATTTAGCCTTACTTGGTAAAAAATGGTAAATAAATTTACTGCTCAATTAAAGGAAAATGGTTAGGTAAACCATGGACAATGTTTAAGTAGGCTATTAAGTAAACTATGGTTAAGTAAACTATTACCATAGTTTCTTTCAGTTATCTGAAAACTGTGTTTACAACATTTGAAAAAGTCTCTGAAAACAGTAAAAAGATGGTAACTTGGACTATTATACAGGTAGTAAAATAATATTTATTAAAACTAAGTCGTAACGTGGGAATATTTATCATAAAGTTAAGTCAAACAAATGTAGGGGAGAAGATTCAGTATGATTAAAATTACGTTCTAACACTCAAAACAAAAATCATATCTACCTATACAGAGGCCCAAGACTGCATAACATTCCAAAATGTTAGATTAGTTATTTTTGCACTAATGGTCTACGGGTGATTAATTATTATCTTTTGCATTTTCTATCAGAAGGAATATCTCATGCTGAGCAACATCAGCATCACCTGGAAAGTTTTTAGGAATGCAAATTCTCAGACCCCATCTGAAACCTAATTCTGAGAGTGAGGTCCAGTAATCTGTGTTTTAACAAGCTCTCCAAGTGATTCTGAAGCACACTAAAGTTTAAGAACCAATGCATTATAGTAAAACAAACATAAATATGAGGAATTGCTAAAAATGAGTATCTAATACAATCCTACAAAATGGCTAAAAACATCTTTACAAAAATATTAACTTACCATTCATCTGTAAAGTTCAGTTTTATTGTGCTTGTAGTTGTTCCTTCTGTGCTGTAGTGCAAACTTAAAACTGGTTCACCTGTCCCTGGTTTGGGGCTCAGCTTTTCATTATTGTTATCTGAAAATTGTGTTTAAAACATTTGAAAAAGTCTCTGAAACCAATAAAAAGATGACATTTCCTAAAATTTATAAAACTTTAGTTAGGTTGTCCTTGTCATAATTCTTTTTCACATCTGTTATGGTTCTCATTTAAAGTTTGAAGGCAAGTGTTACAGGAACACTTTTTATATTTCAAAGTAGCAGTGCATCAAATTCTAGCTTTGTGTGCATGATTCCCTTTGATTCCCATGGAAATCATACACATTAAGAACCATATTTAGTTATTAGGGAATTAAAGAATATTAACATGCAATGACATATGTTATAAACTGGTACCCTTATTTAATGGAATGCTTATGATATTATTATTCAGTTGTTACAGAGTGTTGAGCGTAACTAACATTGGCTCCTTTGGAAACACTGAGATATAAAATACAAGGGCTCCACAAGTTGTTCAGCAAAAATTTTGCTACAATTAAACACTATCGATTTTTTCCTGTTCTTTCAAATTTATACATTTATAATTTAGGGAGGGATCATAGCCTGCACTCACTGGGGGACAGGGGATAATTTATTGTGCTTTGATATTTTAAAAAACATTCTTTGTTGTAAGATCATATATTTTGGTATATTTCAGCTTCTCTTCCTGACTAATCTTGCAAGGAATTTGTTTCTTAATTACGAAAATGACAATTTTACCTTAAAAGTCTATAGGGGATGTCTATGATATATATCTATCTCCATGTATAAAATCCTTTTAAAATGACAAATAAAATCAAGAAACTTTATAGAAATTGATGTAGAGTATTCAATGCCAAACTTACTCCCCACCAAAAAAAAGAGGACATGGATATTCAAAGACAAAATTAAATAGGGCTTAAAAATTTTTTCATTTTATGATGAATAACAGTTTGGGGAAACATTAAAATATATAAGGAACACAAATGGATACATAATCAAATATGTGACATTTCTGCCAGTTGCTTGCAGAAAGAAAACTCTCCTATGAGATAACCGTTTCCTGGATATCAGTTTAAGGACTGATATAATAGTTCTAAAACTAAACTTCTCTTGATAACAACAAAAACAATCACAACTTAATAAAACCAAAATTACTCAGGATTTTTCATTATTAGGTATATTTTCTATTGCAATGAAGAACTTATATATCTTTTTTCATTCTGCTTGAAGACGGTGGAGCACTTATTGAAAGAATCTCATAGAACCTCTGCTCTAGCTTTTACCCTGCGAGAGGACAATTAACAAGCCTTCAAATACAGAACTGTAGTAGAAAAAAGAAAAAGTATTCCCTAAGAGACAAGGAATGAAGCTGATAACAAAGCTCAGAAGTATCAATTCTTATGTCTTAATTCGTGCCTCATGAGAAATCCAACCTATAAGATTAATTGCTATTTGAAAATAATAGTGTGAATTACTAAATATAAAGCTGATATCCCAAATGGTAAAATCACTTTGTTTCTGTACTATTTTTGTTATGATTATGTTCTTGATTTAAATAGTTGCTGGAAATAAATTAACAACTTCTTACAACTTTCAAAGATTCAATATTACATTTGTTTTAGAGGAGGTATTTTACCAAATGGCATTCTGATAACTGAATTAACAGGTCTTTAGTTTGCATAAAATCATTAAGAATAAGACTTTTAAAATATCTGTCCTACCCTTGACCATTATTCAAAAATTTGCTGTTTGCCAGTTATTTGCCCACACATAGTTTCCCCTTATACTTTAGTTACGTTGCTGAGATTTTTATTCAACTGTTGCCTTAGTCGTTGTCTTTAGGCTTCTGGAATTGATGGGGATAGACAGCTAAAGACTGGATGATAAAGGGAACTGAGAGTTGGGGCTACTTTGTTCATTATCTCTCACAACATTTTATAAAGCATTTTGCTATTTATTTTTCTTTTAAGGTAAAGAAGGAATAGAAAAACAAAAGCAGGTGTGAGAGAAGTGTAGGACTGAATTTCTTAGATCCACCTTGGTTACAGAGGCATAAGTTATAAGAAGCCTTGTGGAATTTAAATACTATATCGAAACTTCCTTTTTCAGGCAAACTAAAGAGACAGTTACAGATATTTACATGCTATGAGTATAGGAATACGGTATATGAAGAGCTACTAAGAGAGATCAGAACAGTGCAGAAAATATTTTATTCAAATTTTTATAGCCCCTCCACCAAAAGCAAGAAGCTTCCTGAGATGATCAATGATAATTAAAACTTTTTTCCTAGGGTATCTATTACAAAGTTCTTATTTAATCTCTCAGGAGTGTAATCTACATATTGTAAATCATGTAAAATATGGTGATATTCATTCATTAAATCATAAAATTATCATGGTTGATAGAATTTGTTCATTTAAAGTTAATGAAATCATCAGCCTTGTGTAAACTAGCCCATCGCTATAAAAATAGAATGGATTCTTCTGTTATAAAAACTTCAGACCCCGAGCTTAGTTATTAATATTTCCATATAGTCTGTACATAAACAGTGTCTCTGGCAGAAACAATACATGATGCAGAACTTGATTTCTTCAACTGCAGTATTAACGGGAGTATATACCTGAGGTTTAGAATTCATTTCTTAGCCTTGTTCCATTCTACTCTTCCTAATTTAACTTTGATCCCATAAAATCTATCAGGTTAAATTCATTTTTTTTTTTTTTTAATTTTCTCTGGACGACCTGGCCGAGCGCCCTCATCTGCTGCCGCCCAGGTTAAATTTTCTCAGGAATGTAGATTCCTGAGCTACTAATAAATGCATTCACCATTTGTTTGTGATAAAAGGCATATTTTAAGCTTCTAATGTCTAAGAAAAATCTACCTTAAAGATCTCAATAATTAAATTTGTTCTATTTTTACTTTATTTGAAAAAAGTATTTGTAACCACTTAGATTTTCTCTAACTTGGTCTATTAGCTAGAAGTTGGATCAGCAAACACATTCTAAAAACTACATTTTTCAAAGCCTTACTTATATAATGCACTGATAGATATATATTACTGAAATATTATGCTTAACAAGTAGATTTTTATTTAAGAGCCTTAGGGCTTAGAAATTCACTGAAACATACGAATGGCTTTATGTAGAAAGCACTACCCTATAATAATGCAATTTATTGAGCATAACTATGAATATATATAAATTATAAACATATTACTATTATCCCTTTTGGAAAATCTTTGTAGTCCGTATTGTCAGCTCCATCTTACAGATGATGAACTCATGATAATATGTGGGAATTTTTTCTCTAGTTACATAGGTTTCCCTTTATAAGAAGTTCCTACTTACCATACTGTCTTGGAAGTAATCTGACTACAAAGAAGAAAGTAAGATTGCTTAGATAAATAACTACTTTAATGAAGAAATATCAATCTTTGGTGTCATGATTTCTCAGAAATGAATAAATCATATCAGCAACATTAATATAACTGGTAAGAGTTCTTACAGCCAGAACTGTCGCTTTGGCATCAGAGTACTGGAAAACTGTGCTGTATCTTCTTCTAGAGCACTTTCAGATTGAACTATTTCTTCTTCCTCTAAAAATATTATAGAAGAAAATTTTTTGTGGTGTGCTCAGCACAATTAAAAATAATTGATGATATTAGCAGCTTAGATTGGTCTCTACCAAGGTAATCACTTATTTAAAACACATACTTCAGAAGCACAATAACCACATAAAAATCAAGATAATATACTGTAAAGGACTTCATTTTGGGGGGTTAGAAGTAAAAAGTCCATAACGTGAGATTCCGGAAACCAAATTTGAAACATTCTTTCCAGAAATGGTTCTAGAAATGTGAACTGGGAGACACAGAAAACAAATAGGTAAAGATGCCCACCCTATGTGGCACATAAGCCCTGTCAAAATCCTCCTCCAGTATTTCACGATCATTTCCTCGGGTATATACTCCTTTATTAAAAAAAGAAAATCAAACTTGTCACACATATACTGATTAAGTAGATAATATATTAAAATGTGACTTTCAGATGAAAACAGACAAGGTAGCTTAGGAGAACACTCAAACCACTCTTCCCTCCAGCTACTGTGCTCCTCGATTATTGTTCTGAAATGCTTTTATTATTTCTCAAATCCATTTCTTTATTTCCTACTCTAAAATCTGGCCTCTGTCTCTATCACTCTAGTGAAATTGCTCTACTTATGAGATCACTTCCATGTTGATTAATTTAGTGAAATATTTTATTAGTGCCAATTTACTGGACCTCTCAGCAGCATTCAAATAGCCAACTCTCTCATATTTGAAAATCTCTCTTCTCTAGATCACAAGATACCATACTATTCCATGTTGCCTTCCACCTCCCCAGTTGCTCCTTCGCAGTTTCCTGTAACAGCTCTTCTCTGCCAAAATCTTTCAATTTTGGAATTTTTCTTTCCTGGGATGTCTTAGAGCTTCCACTCTGTCTTCTACTTTCTGCTTTCATCCTAGTTGATTTCATCTATTTTCATGGCTTCAATGACCATCTATAGGTAGAAAACTCCCAAATTTACTTCTTGAGCTCTGACTGATTTCATCTATTTTCATGGCTTCAATGACCATCTATAGGTAGAAAACTCCCAAATTTACTTCTTGAGCTCTGACATCTTTTCTGAGCTCCATATCCATAAAATTAACTGCCCAACAAACTTTCCCTTTGGGTGTCTCACACAAGTAACTCAACTGCAATATATCCAAAACCAAGTTCATGATCACCTCTCCCTACATACACATTCCTACCCACACCTTCTTCCTTTTCCACTTACCTAATTAAGGAACTAACCACCCACTTATCTGTATTTGATCAAAATGTATGAGTTACTTGTGCAGTGGTTGGAAAAATCACCTGCTAATCTTTACCAGTACCTCCCCAAAGCACCACAACTAAATGTATAATCTAAGTAAAACAATGTGTTTGCTATATAAAGATTTAAGACATATCCCCTGGCCCTGTCTCCTCCAATCACATTGCCATTACTCGACTATCTTCATATGGAAATTCTGGAGTTGTTACTGCATCTTATACTCTGGATTTCTCAATCCCTTGCCTCATTCAATATACCATCAAGTCCTGTTTATTCCACATCTAAATATTTCTTGAATCTTTTCACATCTTCTCCTACCTTACTTTTGTCACCAGATCAAAATCTCTATTACCAGGAAAACCTCCTAAATGATTTAGTCTCTATAATCAATTCTTCATACTCTATTCAGAATATAGGTCATACTTCCTATTTAAAATTCTTCCTTAGTTCCGTCTGTTCTTAAAATCCAAAACCTTAAAATGTCCAAAAGCTCCTTCTCAATCTGGGCCCTTGAACCATGGCACTGTCCGGCCATACTGGGATTCTTCAAGTCATCCTAATGTGGTATCTCAGAGGCTCTGCATATGCTATTCATGCTTCCCTTTACTCACGCTCCTTCACCTAACTTGTTCAGCCTCATCTTTCAGATCTCAACGTAATGTCTCTTCCTCAGGGATGCCTTACCTGACCCCCTACTCGAGGGGATGAAGGATCTTATATGTTCTGCACTGCACCCTGTTATTTCTCCTTTTATAACATTAATCACACTTATTTTTTTCATCAGTCTTCATTGTTAAATGACACAAAACATAGTGGTTATGATCATAGACACTGTAACCAGGCTGCTTGAGTTTGAGTCACATTTCTAACATTTACTAGCTGTGTGGGACCTTAGACCTGTTTCTTAATCTCTCTTTGCCTTTGTTTCCTCATCTGAAAAATGAGGATAATAATAGTACCTACTGCATAAGGTTGTGATGAGGATTAAGTAAATTAACATATAAATACTGCTCAAAGCAATGGCTGGTACAAAGAAAATGCAGTATTACGTGTCCATGCTATTGTTGCTGTTATTATTATTAATCAATTCAATGCTCCAAGAACAGAGGGTGTTAGCTTTATTCATCGAAACATCCTAGTGTCTATCCCAGTACTTGCCACAAGGCGGGTAGACATTTAAATATCAGTTGAATATTAATGAAGTAGAAATACAAATATGGCTCTACCACTTATTTCACTTGTCTTTACATACGGTTTCATCATCAGTAAAAAATGAGGATAACAACAATATTCACCTCATTAAGTTAGCAAAACAAATGAGGTGATGTATGTGAAATTCTTAACACAGTGCCAGTCACAAAAAAACCCTCAGTAAATGTCATTTTTATCATTGACAATTCTAAGTTAGAAAACAATTAAACTGGAGGTATAGATTTGATTATCAGGAGAGCAGAACAATTGAGCATATGCAAAAAAATATAGGATTTAACTTCCAAAAGATCAAATATGTCATTATTTAAAAGAATCTAGACCTAGTAGTTGGAGATTGGGGGAAATCAGTGACTCCAGTCCAAGTGACTGATAACTAGTTCTAAGGATTACAAAGAATCTGGAATGAAGTTTGATTTCACTATCTTATTTTTTCACTAGAATTTAAAATATATTTACAGATACATTCTACTGTGGTGAATACTGAACTTAATATTTTAAATTAATATAGCAGGCTTCAATCATAAGATTTATTTAATAGAAATTAGAATTGTCAGGGTAAGGCTAAAATTACTTGATATAATACTGTCAAGATAACATTACTAAAATGAAACTTCAATTTGGTGATAGTAAACAATTTTAAGGGAATACATATTTAATTCATGACAAGTCCAATTTTTCCATTTCCTAATTTAACTTAGTAGAATTAGTAAAATGTGTTCCACTGGTTTCTGATCATCTACAAGTCTCCAATAGATGAATGTTTTACTAACATAAAAGAAAGTCTGCTGACATAAAATGATACACAGTGGAAAATTAACATTTATATTTCTAAAGCCTACAAATTAGCATTTATATTTCTTTAAATCCAGAATAGAAAATGACTGTCTGACAGATACACAATTGCCCACAGGCATAAGTTTCAAACTTAACAACATTATCAGCTTCCACTTAATGGAAGCACTGTAAATGAATATAAAGAAAGTCACCTCGATTTTGGCCAAAATTTAAAACTCAAGACAAAATTATTTTCTTACACCCTCTTAAAAGTGAATTGTTCTAAACTTTTTATTTTTTATAAAATAAGGAGCAAATTGCTGGCCTAAATATTTGTAAGAGGAAAAATATATAAGTTTTGATAATATAAACAGGCAAGAGAAATATGTCAGAAGAGGATTTTTCCTCTTTTAGTACAATAAGCATAACATAATTAGTGATATAAACAAAAAGGAAAACTGAAACTACTCATTGAAACATATTTATTGTTCAAACTGAACAAAATGTATGACAGATGTCACTGTGCTGATTCAAATAGTTACACTTTGTCCATAATTAGCACAGAAGGGCCGTCAATGTGTTTGCATACAACCCTAAATTTGGAGAATATTTTAAAGTATTTTACAGGAGGATACAATTAAAAACAAGATTTTAGGCACTCAGTATATTTAGAGAATGAAAACAAAATTTAGTGCATTTTATACACTTATTTCCCTACAATTTTTTCTTAAAAAAAGTACTCTGATAAAAGAAAACAAAAACTATTGAGACAGCCGGGCATCTGTATTTACAACTCCGAAGAGTCAGACTAAATATTTTATCAAATTGTGATTCTGTAAAAAATCCAAAATAAATAAGCAAAAACACTAGTTGCAATCAACCAGTTCGATGTGTATACAATTATTCAAAGAAAAAAATTTTCTTCAGTGAAGGAAGCTCATTAAAATTTTTTAAATTTTATTAGTAACATTTTTATTCTTGGTCTCAAATAAAGAAATCCATGAACCGCTATGGGAAATTAAATTAAACATGTACAAGCACCTGGGCACCTGAAAGATGGTAAATAAATACCCTGTTACATAAATATAAAATCGAATTATCGATTTTAAAAAGGATTAGTGTCTCTTTAAAATTATGAAAAGTAAATTTAAAATATGCTTAAGTATTCATTAATCAGATATATTCAGAGAACTTATTAAATGTATTGCTTTTTGCATTATACATGGTAAAATAGAGAACAAGAGTCTTGGTAAAGGTTAAAAACTTAAAGATGGTCAGTTTTTTTTTTTTTTTGAGACAGAGTCTCACTCTCTTGCCTGGGGCAAGTGCCGTGGCATCAGCCTAACTCACAGCAACCTCAAACTCCTGGGCTCGAGCAATCCTACTGCCTCAGCCTCCCAAGTAGCTGGGACTACAGGCATGCGCCACCATGCCCAGCTAATTTTTTCTATATATATATATTTTTAGCTGTCCAATTAATTTCTTTCTATTTTTGGTAGAGACGGGGTCTTGCTCTTGCTCAGGCTGGTCTCGAACTCCTGAGCTCAGGACTATCCGCCCACCTCGGCCTCCCAGAGTGCTAGGATTACAGGCGTGAGCCACCGCGCCCGGCCGAAGATGGTCAGTTTTGAAACTATAATGGCTCCCCCATACCAGACATTACCTTTTCTCTATGTTTTCATTTCTAATTGAGCTTATGGAGAGAGTCCATCTACATACCAATGTCTCTACCTTTTTTTCCCAAATCTTTCTCCTCAAAACACTGCTATCTGGCATCTGCTTCCACCATATCCTGTTCTCCAGCTGCAACGTCAAAGTAATTATATTGCCAAATCAAATAAAAAACAATTTCTCAGCCCTTTTTGTATTCGACATCATTGCTTCACATGGCATTACTGACCAGTCCCTCCCTGAACTTTTCTCCTGGCTTTGGATATGGCTTTCTTTCTGTCCCACCTACTTCCCTGATCACTGCTTTTCAGTCTCCTTAGCTAGATCCTCTTCTCTGCTCACTCTTTGTAGTGCAGACTCCTCTTTTCACTTTATCCTCTTTTCCTAGACAACCTCATCCACTCCCATGGTTTCAACTGCTATCTATAAATTGATGATTCCTAATCTTTATCTCCACTTCAGACCTCTATGGTGACTTCCAGAATTACACAGCCATCCAACTATCGATGAGATTTCCTCACAGAGATATCCAAAGGCACTTCGAACTCAACATTTAAAAAAGAATCTCATATACCTTCTTTCCCCTAAAATTAGCTGTTTCTCTTGAAACTTTTCTCTTGATTGATGGTTCACTATCTATCACCCTATCAAGACAACTGGGTATCATTCTCTCATTCATTTCTAACTAATCAGTCTCAAAGTCCCATTAATTCTACCTCTCAAATATTTTTAAAATCTGTCTATTCTCACATCCCAAAGCTACTGCTTTACATTGTATCCCTCATAATCTCTTACTGGACTATTACGATAGTCTCTTTTATGTTCTTGCTGTTTCCAATCTTACTCCTTTCCAATCAATCATCTATAATGCTGCCAAAATGATCTTTCCAATATATAATTCTGTTTTTTTTGGAGACAGAGTCTCACTCTGTTGCCCGGGCTAGAATGCCGTGGCATCAGCCTAGCTCACAGCAACCTCAAACTCCTGGGCTTAAGCAATCCTTCTGCCTCAGCCTCCTAAGTAGCTGGGACTACAGGCATGCGCCACCATGCTTGGCTAATTTTTTTTCCTGTATATTTTTGGTTGTCCAGATAATTTCTTTCTATTTTTAGTAGAGACGGGTCTCGCTTTTGTTCAGGCTGGTCTCGAACTCCTGACCTTGAGCGATCCTCCAGCCTCGGCCTTCCAGAGTGCTAGGATTACAGGTGTGAGTCACCACACCCGGCCTCGATACATAATTCTGATTGTGTTTCTCCCAAGCCGAAGTAATTTCTATAGCTCCCCACTGCTTAAAGAATTAATTCATTTACTCACTCATTTAACAAATACTGTTTACTATATAACTGATAAGATTTTAGGCACTGAGTATATTTAGTGAATGAAAACAAAATTTAGAGAATATTTGGAGAATTCAGAGGAAACAATATTAGACAAATAATATTAAACAAATAATCCCCTAAATATAATAAATGTATGATTACAAATTTGACAAATGCAATGAAGGAAAATAACAAATCGTGAAGAAAAAGAGGGGAGATCTGCAGATTGGGAGGTTATATTATTTTTGAGAAAGTGATAACTAAGTTGAGATTTGAAGGATGAGTAGAAGTTGCTTAATGGAAAGTATTTTTCGTAGAGGGAACAGCATGCACAAGGGACTTAAGAGGGAAAGGAGCTCAGAGTGTCAGAAGAACTCAAAGCAGGCCAATGTGGCAAGAGTTTAGTGAGAGAGGGGACAGGGGCCTGAGATGAGGTTAGCGAGGGAGGGGCCAGGTCACGCCGGGCTTATAAACCAAGGTATGGATTTGGGTTCTTTTGAAAGGCTAAGGGAAGCAATTAAAAAATTTTAGACAGATGAATGACATGATTATATTTACATTTTAAAAAGTTTGACTCAGGCTGCTGGTAGAGAACAGACTATAGCCTGCGTGGACATGAGAAGACGAGTTCAGAGGTTATTCCACTGGCCCAGGAGAGGCAGACGGTGGTGGGCAGTCCCTATTAACTTTTATGACAGAAGTTATCTTTAGGTAATATAAGCCTACAATGTGAAGTCCCTAGTACTTTAAAAGATGTAATGCTGCTGAACAAAAAGGCATGTAAAAACTCAGGATTTAATTAATTTGGATATATTTTCTACCATTAGAGCATTTCTGCTCAGAGGTCTTATTACAAAGCTACATTTATGATAGTCTATTATGATGCAGCTTCTGCCAAACTCACTCAATATATACCCTTTATATAGCATCTCTACTTATATGACTAAAAGGCATATCGTACTTTACATGGCCCCAAAACAAAGAACCTCTTGATTTCTACTTCTGAACTAGTCACCTAGTAAATGGCATCACCATCAACCCAGGCATTGATGCAACAAATCTAGGAGTTAATCTTAATTCTTCTTTTTCTCTCATATCCTGTATCATATGTAAATCAAGTATCAACTCAAATTAATATAATATTCAATATAACCCTATGAAAATTATATATGATTCAACAGAATATGAATCTAGATATAAACTCTGAGAGTGATTTATTATTTACATTCATACATCCTTACCAAAAAAAGATCATTTGATTAGTGAGTAGTTATAAATATACCATGTTATAATTGTATTTTACCTTAAAGTTATTATTTTCAGTGTTAATACCTCTACAATAAATGTACAAAGATAAAAAAAAATGTTGAATTTCTTAATTTGCAAATTCATTTACCAATTCATTCATTCTCAAGAACAAAAAAACCTATAGCAATACTTGTCATCTCAGGTCTACAAAGAATAATTTAAGATCAGAAGTACAAAAGAAGTTTTCTAATTTGTTTTAAAATTAGTTTCTGAATATTTCTCTAAGAATATAGTTAAAATTACATCTATTTCACACCAAATAAGTACTATAGCAATATTTAATTTCCCCATTACTGTTGACAAATGAATCATTCTACATATGTAAACTTTCAGCCAACTAAATCTTATGGCTTTAGTGCTAATTTAAAAAAATTTTTTTGAAAGAAACATTTGTAAAATCTATAAGACAATCACCTTCCTTTTTTTTTTTTTTTTTTTGGAGACAGTCTCACTTTGTTGCCTGGGCTATGGTGCAGTGACATCATCATAGCTCACTGCAACCTCAAAATACTGGGCTCAAGTGATCCTCCTGTCTCAGCCTCCAAAGTAGCTGGGATTACAGGTGTGTGCCACAATGCCAAGTTAATTTTTCTATTTTTAGTAGAGACAGGGTCTCACTCTTGCTCAGGCAGTTCTCCAACTCCTGAGCTCGAGCAATCCTCCCACTGCGGCCTCCCAGAGTGCTAGCATTAGAGGTGTGAGCTAGTGTGCCTGGCCTCGCCTGCCTTTTAAAATACAGAGCATGAATATCAACATCATTTTAAGTTATTCTTAACTTAAAGACTTAATATTACTAGCATTAATTATCATACTGTGTCACAATACATTTAGAACACTTTAGGGAACTCTGAGTAAACCATTTGCCCTAATTCTAAATAGCCTGTTTTAGTTTTTTATAATCTTCCTTTCTCCATCCTTCTTTTCAGATGCCCTTCTTATCAGAATGTCTTCCTCTACCAACCCTCTCTGTGCTATATTTGATCTGCTAGTAATAAAGCTTGATAAATAAGTAACCTGTCTATCTCATCAGGTTCTACACAAGGTTGAAGTTGATTCTACACCTCTCCTACTTTAAAAAGTACAAGTGCAAGTTATTTGCCCTTCTGATTGGTGGCTTTCAAGTTTATCTCTGGATTCATAACTATATTCCTTATAGGTAAAGCTATTGTGAGTTTGATCACCAGATAAGTGAGACATAAAACCAAGTATCATTACTACAATCATCTAGTAATACAGGATATTATTACTATGTTCAGATATCTTAAATGAGCAATGAGGTAATATGTTAACCTCATACCCACAGTTCTACACAATTTTATGATCGATACCTAGAATTTTTTAAATGGATATAGTTTATATCCATTGTAATATTGTTTCAGGACTGTTATAGGAAGAGAGTTCAAAGTTGGCATCAAGGGCCAAAGGCAGAAATTAGCTTACATACAAAATAATCTGGATAGGCTAAAAAGGCCCTTTGTGCATAATACCTCCTACAGTAATTTAGTCCACAAAATATTGACTGTAAGACCATAACCAAAATGAAATGCTATGAAAAAGTGAGAGAGAGCTTTGCTTATGCAATAAAACTATGAATGGATGGGCATAGCGCATCTCCTGTTGCACGCACCCTGTTGCTCATCAAGTGACATGGATCCGAGCTGTTTGTTAACCACAGAAGAAGGAGAATCTGAAACAAAAATGAGATTTCAACTTAAAAGTAAGCAGCAGAAAACTGCACAGCAATGTCATGATCATCTCTAAGCTTAAGAAACAAATGTATAAGGGTGGGGAACAGAAGTAAGTACTGTGGTATGT
This sequence comes from Indri indri, assembly GCA_004363605.1. NCBI lineage: Eukaryota > Metazoa > Chordata > Mammalia > Primates > Indriidae > Indri > Indri indri. Next base: position 12,401 of record RJWJ010022303.1, on the reverse strand, counting down.
TTCCCAAGCAGTGAGTAAGCAGGGCCATGTGCTTAAGATATGTTATTCCAGGCAAGCATTTAGCAACTTTGAGAAGGAGTTGAGAAAATATTCTTTTATTTCCATGCATATTCCTTTTAACAAATTCATTTAGCACAGGCACAAGGTACAAAGTAGGTAAATTAGAAATGGGATATCTCTTTCACTAAATAGAAGACTCCTTGCCCTTCTCAAACTCCCTCTCTAGCTCCTTAAGATGGGTTTCATCCTGCCTGGGAGGATTCAAAGCATGAAATGAGATGCTCACTATACTTTGTGAGATGTCGTTTGTTGTATCATGAGCTAAAGCAATGAGCTAAAGTAAACAGTTTACAAGAAAAATATTCAGTGATGTAATTACCATTACAGAAACATATATAACTTTAAAAACTCTACAGTATATTATGTATATTAAAACTATACCCTATGAAGGCTTAGGCTTCTTTAGAGGTACCTGGTAGGGAAAGGACTAAAGACAGACAAGGAGAAGGCTTAATGGTGTGGGCTTTATACTTTCCATTTGGCTTCAAATGGAACAGCTTTGTTCTTATCTTTTTGGTATACTTGGTTTCTATGTAAGAATTTATTTTATAAATGGTTTCTACTGTTGGAAAACACTGATATAAAGGAAGCCAACATAATAAAATGCAAAGAGTATTTGTCTAAAGTTAGTTAAGTTTTGATTTTAAATCTGCTTCTACAATAATTAGCAACATTTCTAGACCTAAGCTTCTCCTTTCTCCCTGATTAGCCTAGGGATCTAGTAACCTAAGCAAGCCACTAGAGAATAGAAAAAGATGGCCCTTTTCCATTCCTGGCTTGGGATCTGGTATCCCAGTTGGGCTAGAGTAAAAGAGAAAATGTGAGTAATAAGCACAGCTCTCACCTAAATGTAAGAGTAATTCCCAGTTTCTAATATCCTGTGCTCTAGTTCTTAGCAAAGCTTGTTAATAAAACCCTTTTTGGCTGATACCAGTTTTTGCTCATAATGGCATTTCATTTCCCAAAAAGTGAGTATTTTAAGTGAATACTGTCCTTAATTGTATAACTAAGAGTTTTCCAATATAACCTGGATTCAAACCAATTTTACATAATTTGACTGCTTCCATTTGTACATTTAAAAGTCTGAATCGTGCTACCATTTCTATCAGCTTTAAATCTCTCATCTTCTAACATCACCAGTTTGCTCACAGATTTTTATCTTATTAGATTTTGATAAAGCATGATCGATATTTGAATAATAGCTTTTATTTATTCTTACTTATCACCTCTTCATCAGAACATTCAATTAAACCTTTACTAAACAAAAAAGAAAGTGGGAATGATAGTATTTCAATAAGTTTCCTATCTATTCATGCTTTACTTTATTTTTTAAGACTGTTTTTCATTTATCCATTTCACAGTTAGATTCAGTATGTTTTTGAAGAACAGATAAGTTGGTCTTCAGAAATAAAATTATACTCTTTAAAGAAAAACATAAAAAAATGTGACTCACAATGAAATAAACATTGGAAAAACCTCCTAAAAAGTCTCCTATGAAATACTTTTCATCCCTTTGGATTTGTTACACATTTATGCTCTCAATAATTAACAGCCCTGAGAAAACCATAAAATCTCCAAGAAATCCTCTCCTCAAATATTTAATTTTTCTAAAAATATCATGGAATGTACAACTCTTATTGAAATAAAGTACTTTGTATTTAATATTCAAATAAAATTTTAGACGTCACTGAAAAATAACATATTGATGAAGGATCTAGAATGCTGTCATCTCCACAGAACTGTGTATTTTCAAACTCTTCAAGTATTTAAAATATTAAAGCTTATGCTAAGATGGAAAGATAGTATTAAACTAACAGGGATTTTGGGTTTTACAATCTGTCATAGATATTGCGTATTTCAAGGGAATTATTTGGTGTTCCTTCCATCTTGAAGAGGAATCATTATGAAGAAATCCTTCTTGGTCACTGCTTCCATTCTATTAATAATCTTGGGACCATGCAACTGTTTTTGGATAGATTATCTTCCTGTCACAAACATTTTAAGTGACTTTTTTTTTTTTACCACAAGGTATTCATAAATATAATACTTATAACTCCTATCACACATAGTTCCAAATATTAACACAATAACCATCACAATAACTAATATAAAAAATACAACTGTTAGTTCAAGCTGATTGCTTCAGTTTTTGCATACTCCACTCCATCTCTCCATGAAACATCTTCTAGAGAGCACCATCACACAAAATCAAAACCTGAATATATGGTCCAATGATAATTTATTATGAAATCAATATGGTTGGTCAGCTTATTTGAAGTATTCAGAATTACAGTATTATTTTTAAAGTAAAGATAAATTTTAAGCAAAAGCTTATTCAGTACTAAATTCAGCATGTCTTATGGTTGATTACCATATATTTCTGAAAAATCTGTGTTTTGGTCTTGAGAAAATTCTTCAGCCCTTTGACATCAGAATTTTCTCAACTGTAGAAAAAGATAGACAATTATAGTTGAACAGGTAAATAAGACTCTTCAGCCAGATTTCCTGGGTTCAAATGTGGTTTATCTACCAGTAATATTGCAACCCTGGGCAAATTATTTAACTTGTCTAAGTCTCAGATTCTCTATCTGAAAAATGGGGATAATCATAATGTCTACCACATAGCATTCTTCTCAAGATTTAATGAGATAATCCATGTAAACTAGTTAAACAGCACACAGGAAAGGGCCGATTAATGTTATTATTACTTGCCTGGTTTTCAGAGATCTGGTATTGAATGAAAAATAATGGTACAAAGCTGTTCTGAAAAATACAGAGCGTATTATGTAACGTTCTAGGAGACTCATCACATTTTGCTTAGGACTCTGTTATTGAAGGAATTAAAGAAGTGCTTGCAGAACTAGGCTAATACCATATCTAATTTATTAACTACTTATAATCACTAAAAACATGGATCAAGTGCTTTGAGAAGTGCTATAATGTGACTGTTATTATGGACACTGGGAAATCTGATGCTGTATAGAGCCTGCTTGCACAGGATCGGGTAAGTGCTGATTTTTTCCAATATGGCTCAGTTTTGAAAAGCCCTTTTTCAAAAATAATCACGAATATTTTATATTTTATACCCTTTTGGGGTATAAAAGTTACTTTTTTTTCCAATTGGCAAAACCGTGCCATAAAGTGAAAAAACAGTTCCTACCTGACCCTCTCTAGGCTGGCTCCATGCTCCAGTGGGGCTCTGTGGTGGTCGGGCCAGTACCAGCAGACTCCACAGGGTGCTGTCACTCTGAGCAGGAGCCAGCAACCCATGACTTCAGGGGACCTGAAATGGAAAAAAAGAGTTGGGCTTAAAATCAGCCATATGTTGAATGCCTCTGCCATAGCTGTTTAGGGCATTCATCTGATAAATGTACATATAGCTCATTGAAAACCCTGAATGCTATCAACCTTAAATGGCCTTGATAAAAGGACAGGTTGAAGTAGTAAGTAAAATACTACAATTAAGATACTATATTATTATGTGTACTGCACTCCTCAGGAATATAAAAGATTTATATGTACAATATTGTCTAACCCATCATTACACCATTTCTGTAAATTATGGCTGGCCATACTATATCAATAATTGGGAAACTGAGTCATAAAGCAACCTGTCAAAGGTCACCTAGTCATAGGGCCAGGGACAAATAATTTAACCAGTCTAACGCCTAGGTAATGATGGAATGAAGGTGAATTCATCTGTTTAAGATTAAAAAAAATCCTGATTTTATTTTTTATGAGCTATATTTCCTAAAAGTCTAAAAAATGAGTTATGAGCTATCATGTATTTGCTAAACAAATTATCATGTATTCTATAGTAGTCTAGAAAAAAACGTACTTTTTAAAACTAAAAAGTAAAAACATTTTTAAATGATATGTTTTGACTTTAAAAAACTATATTTTTGGAAATTAGTTCTGAAGGATTATCATTTATAGATGTCAAAAATTCTTTCAGAGCACTGGTTTGTTTTTTTTTTTTTGAGACAGAGTCTCACTCTGTTGCCCTGGCTAGAGTGAGTGCCGTGGCATTAGCCTAGCTCACAGCAACCTCAAACTCCTGGGCTCAAGCGATCCTTCTGCCTCAGCCTCCCGAGTAGCTGGGACTACAGGTATGAGCCACCCTGCTCGGCTAATTTTTTCTATATATTTTCAGTTGTCCAGATAATTTCTTTCTATTTTTTTTAGTAGAGACAGGGTCTCGCTCTTGCTCAGGCTGGTCTCAAACTCCTGAGCTCAAACAATCCGCTCGCCTCGGCCTCTCAGAGTGCTAGGATTACAGTTGTGAGCCACCGTGCCCGGCCCAGAGCACTGGTTTTCAAACTGGGTTTTGGGGAGCAAAGGAGCCACAGAGGTAGTATGAGGAGCAAGAAGGTGGGTCGTCATTCCTTATATCCCTTCATGTTGGAAGTCACAACAGTGTCACTTTTACATATTTTACACAAGACTCTGATGACAGAGTTCATAGCGGATAAAAAAATAATAAGAAAAACCACTGTTTAAACATCTTCTAACATCTATATTATGTAGCTCATTTTAAATAATAATTTGAAACTGAAGGTGACATCATTTGGTGCCTTGGCATGATGTTTTAGTCTTAAACTGCAAAGAAACACTGATAATGTTGAATAGATAATATTCCATACGGGATTATCATTAACTAGCATCAGGCTCCTTCCCATTTGATTCCACTAAAAATGTAGATCATTATTTTTACAAAGTGGTTTGATGGTTTAAAGTCACTTTCTTACATAAGTTCGGTATTGTTGATTTATTTTATACTTAGCCTTTCGCAAAAGATTCCCATGAGTCCTATATTTTGAAAAGAGAATAAAATGTTTGCCAGATAATGCAGCAATTCAGAAATTCTTTCTACACTTATTAAAATTTCTTAGTTTCTAAATCACAGTAATGTCTCCTTTGAATGTCTTATACCTGAAAAACTTGCAAATGTGAGAAGACAATAGAAATATCATTGGTAGTGTCGTCACTTATTGATACTCTAAAGATATCAAGGTATAATGGAAAAATATGCTTTTTATATAGGAGAAATGTACATTCTTCTATTATTAATAAATTAAAATCTAGAATGCTAAGTTTGGTACTTTCTGTACTGACAGATGGTAGTAATATCGTGAGAGAATGAATTGATTAATGTCCATAGTGCACATACCCAAAATTGCATTTAATCATTATGTGTAAGTTTTGTTATTCAATTAAAGTCTATCCCTCTGTTAAATTTCATAAATGTAATTTCTATTCTTTATTTTTATAATTTGTATGTTCTGAAATAAAGAATTTTCCATTAAGCCAACTCATTTTTCCTCATATTCAAAATTTACTAAATGGACAAAGTACATAGATTTTATTAGTTGTCCCTTGCAACAAACTAACAACACATTAACTGTTCTTAAAGTTTTAAATTACCAAATAGTGTTACTGTGACATATGAGGACAGAGTAAGATAAAAAGCAGCATTGGTAAATGAACCCAGGGCATATTACAGATAGATTTATTAGGACCTCATATGAATGCTATGCTAAAAGCATATGAAATAGATGAAGTACTTCACCTTGTAGCTGAAGGGAGAAACATGTACTATCAGAAGCCATTAGTCCTTAATAATAGTAATAGCACTAAAAGCTTCTAATATTGGTCCATTTGGGCAGGCTCAGGAGCTCAAGAATATTGTTGTTATTTTTTGGTGTTTTTCTTTTTGAGACAGGGTCTTGCTCTGTTGCACTGGTTAGAGTGCAGTAGTGTCATCATAGCTCACCGCAATGTCAAACTCCTGCCTCAGCCTCCAGAGTAGCTGGGACCACAGGCACGTGCCATCACACCCAGCTAATTTCCAAGAATGTTGTTTAATGACCAAGAAAAGACATGTTTCTCAACTTCAAAACTAGAAGGGTGTCTACTTGACTTTAGTTTTTTAAAGATTATCAAAAATAGACTGGTTTCTAAACTAAAGATTATTTAATTAGAATAATACTTAGAATTGGGAAGACAGCATTTTATTTCAGAGACCATATAATCACCCTAAGGCTTTCTGATTCTAAAAAGAACCTGCCTTCAATTCAAATTGGTGACCTAGATATGAAAGGCTAGTGAGTATCAAAATGTACTTCTAATGTCCACAATGTATACTTTCTGATAATGTAGACAGTTTTGTTTTATACTCAAATTCACTTTAATACTTGGTTTGTTATCTGCCAAATTTCAGTATTTTAAAAATATTTATGTATGTAGGGACAGTTTATTTTTATTGATTTTTATGTTTCATAATCTTTTAACCTTCAAAATACATTCAATAGAGTTTTAATATATATAAAATCATAGCAAAATGTTTTTATTATTAAATGTCATTATTGTAATCTGATCAAACTTTCTTATTGTTAGTTTTAAGTATAGGGAAAGATTTCCCTATAGAAAAAAATCAGAGGCATCTTTACCTGACTGATATTTCCTCTATTAATATAACACAGAATTAAAAAACAAGGCCATGATTTATCCCAAACATATCTATATTACAGTGGTTTACATTTATTTTATTTTACCACAGTATTATAAAATGTGCTTTCATTACCATGGCACTTACTGGAACAGATATTTATAAAGTGGAGGCTGTCCAGTTCTACCAATACACAAATTAATTCCAAGTAATTAAATTAGGATTCTCAAAGTAATTAAGGCCTAAACTCATCACTCCTTAGGGTAGCAAAACAAAGCATATCAAAGTATTATAAACTCATCAGTATGAGAACCTAGACATTCTCATTCCTAAATATTTATAGCACCTACTATAATATGCATACTATAGGATTTATAGTACCTATTTATCCATCTTGAAAAAACTAGACAAATTATTTTGTGCTATGTCTTTCACTAATTTTTTTTTTGACAGATATTTACTTAGCATCATGAGCTTTCTGGTCATCAAATACTGGGCCATTCAAATATTCAATAAAAAAAGAGTGGCATAGATTATTACTGTACTATCAGAATTTTATAGCATAAGAACAGGAACAAGAGATTGTGGAGCACTTTTGCTGCTCTACATTAAGAAAGCTGATTAAGTATAGAAGGAATAAGAAAGCAAATATTGAAAATTTTCAAATAATGACAGAAGGGAACAACTGAGTCAGCATACTAGTATGGCAAAACAATACTATGATGCTAAAATCTAGTATTATAAGGTTTATATAGGAATATTGGTTAACTTTCAAAGAGGAGGAAGAAGAAGAAGAGCTAGGAGCCACAGCAGACTCATTTCAGCATACAGGATATTTCAATAGAAATATCAATGCAGGCTCTAAATTTACTAAATAATTATTAGAAAGCAGTTCATCCGCTATAAAAGTGAAATATATTTGCCCCTTTCCAAATATATTACAAATAAAGCAATAGATTATTTTATAATCATCTCTCTGACAAATGCTGCTGCCAATCTGTCCCTGTAACGTGACACTGAACACCACCATATGCAGGGGAGGGAAGGGTAAGCTGCAAGCACATTAGTTCTCTCTTTGAATGGGAAAAGGAATTGTTACAAAGTAGCAGTATTAAAAAACAATTCTACTGGCTGCTTAAGGACACTTGACATTAATAACCTGAAGCATGAGGGTCCTTTGAAGAGCCCTCATGAGAAGACTGATCGGAAGTGGAAGGCTGTTGTTGGGTTTGTGCAGCTAGTTCCTGCTGCCTCTGCTGCTCAGCCCTCTTAAGCCTCAGTTGTTGCAGGCGCTTACGCAGCAAAGCTATCTCAGGCCCCCTTAAAAATTCTGACACAAATAGGAAAAGAAAGGTGAAAAGATAGTAATAAAATAGAAATCATAAGAATTTAATTATACATTAAAGAGAGGAAGGATATAAATAAAACATATGGTTCACAGAGGAATACTAAAAACAAATTACTGATAAAAAAGAAATTACTGGTCATTAAATTTTGAGACAAACTATACACACTTACACACCCAAATATTTCTCTTTAACTATGATGAATTAGACACATATATTTCTCTAAGAATATTTAAGTAATTAACAGGATGAAAACAAAGTTCTCCATAAGCCAAAAATTTTAAAATGAACATTTCTTTCCTCACTTAACTCTTTTTACAACAAAATGATAATAGGAAAGAAACAAAAATTGGGAAATACCAGTTAACTCATCTAATCTATACACAAAAATTTAAGTTACTTCATTAATTTCAATCAAGTAATAATTAAAATTCAATTAAAATGAAAAAGTTATGAATTTGGAAACTCTTGGAATTACAGAGCTCTTTAAAAAGTGAAAGTTACGTATTCTTCAGCAAAATGTTTCCTTTTATGTTAGAATTGTCATTTAATTTTTTTTTAAGTCCAAAAAGGTTTACATAATCATTATTTTCTGACCTTTTCCTGAAGAAGTGATCATAGGCGAAAAGTAGAAAACTAACATGAAAATTTGCAGAGATAATTACTGAGTGCCTACTATGTATGAGGCATTGTTATAGACTCTGGGGAATAAATAAAATATTGAACAAAATAGTCCCTACTCCTGTGGAGTTTATGTTCTGAGGGGAAAACAGACATCTGCAAATATACACACACAACCCACATGTAATGTTGTATGCATGTGTTTGTGTCACGGAAGGATCACCGCTATGAATTAAACTGGCAGGGTAAGGTAATGAAGAGGATAGAGATGGTAGTAGAGGGGTTGTTATTTTATATATGGTCATTAAAGAAAGCTTCTCTCATAAGGTGCCACTTAAACAAAGACCTCAAGGACATAAGGGAGTAAACCACATGGATATCTGCAGGAAGAGTGTTCCAGGTGGAGAGAAGAGCAAGTGCAAATGCTCAGGGCGCCAAGTGTATCGGGATGTGAAATATATTTTAAATATAAAGGCGGCAGAATTTGCTGATAGTTTGGATGTAGAGTGATTCCAAAGTTTTGGCCGAGGTAACAGGAAAAACAGAGTTTCCATTTATTGCAAAAGAGAAGAATGAGGGAGAAATGAGTAGTCTTGGGGGGAAGAAAAGAATGAACAGACATCCAAGTGGAGAAATTAGGTAGGGACTGAATATAACAGTCTAGAATTCAGAGGAGATATAAATTTGGATGTCACTGACAATGTTACTTTAAGCACTCTAGAAAGTAAGTGATGACAGAGAAGAGGTCTAAGAACTGAACCCTAGAGCACGCCAATGTTTAAGAGGAGGAAGAACTTCTGGGAAGAGTAAGAAGGAAAAGCCAGACAGTGGGGGTTGGAGAACTGAATGATCTAGGCTAAGTGATGAAATTGGGCCAAAAAGGATGGGTAAGCAGTTGTGTCAAATGCTGCTAGTATACTGAAAAAGACCCTGAGATTTAACATCTGGAATTTTTAACATGGAAGTCACTGATGACCTTGACGAGTGCTATTTCAGGGAAATAACACCAAAACCTGCCTGCACCAGGTTCAAGAGAAAGGAAAGGTAATGAAGGAGAGACACGAATCATACATACTCTTTGTAGAAGTCTTACTGTTAGTGAGAAACAGAAGTTGGATGGTTTTCGTGGGAGGAATACAGAATCAAGGGAGGTTTGTGTGTTTTAGTTTGCAAGATAATACACGTTTGTATTCTGGTAGAGAATGTTTAATTGGGGGGAGGGAGAAAGACAACGTGTGAAAAAAGTGGGCAACTACAGGATCAACATCCTTGAGTAGATCTAAGGAGTTAAGTTACAGTGCATCAGAGGAGGAATTGGTTTTGAATAGGTGCGTAAAAACTTCATTAACTATAACTAAAGAGGAAACAGAGAATGTGGGTAGAGATGTCAATAGTTGTAGATTTGGTGGTAGGACCATGCAGAATTTCTCTGTGACATCAGCATCAAATTATACAAACTACTAAATAATTTTCTGCCTCTCATAGATAGATTACAAGGGAGCAAAATTTGGTTTACTCTTTGAGGAATCAATCATGCCAGATACTAACTTCTTGTTACCATGGCTTATATTTATAAAGAATTTTAGTCAACTAGCAATTGGTAGTTAAGATTTAATCAGCAATTCAAGTATCATCATAGTCTCTCATTGTTAATTGTTCCTAGAAAATTCTCCAGTACCATGTGATGATATTCACTGACAAACCAATGGTGATGGTCAACAGCACAGTGCCTTCTTTTTGGGTATGTACAGGAGCCTCATTTCTAGTGAGCATAACAGTAATGCTTTTAGCAATATAAAATAAAGTATTATATAGCCATAAGTTTTGTCATTTTATACTTCAAAAGAAATCTACCACACAGAGAGCACATAAATGTCAATGTTGCTTAAAAGGCAGAAAAATCACTGAATTTCATTGGAATTTCAAATCCTCTTTTGAGGTGCCAAATGTTTTATGATTATGTAAGTCTCCATCCTAGAACTACTTGTGATGTAGCAAACAACCTGCAGGCTCTAGGGGCATGCAGCAATGCTCTACAACTTAGAAAATCAAGATTTAGTTATGATACTCTTATGAGCCATTTATTCAAAATTTCCAGTGTTTTTTAAAGAAGAATTTGTTTGTCTACTTGTAAGGCTAGTTGTATGGTGGTTTTTTTCTCCTTAGGTTAAAAAAAATGAGGCTCTAGGAAGAAAAGTCATCACACAGTTAAAAGACAAGTGCTGAATTTAAAATTTCAAACAGAAATACCAGATTAAACAAATAGTTCTGCCAGTAGCTTGAAATATTAAAGCAGTTAAGATATACACACATTACATCCTTTTAAGAATGTATACACAATCATATACAATTCATAAACGTGGATAAATGCTTGGAGAATTACTTTTGTTAACATAAACCAAATTGAAAAGGAATATGATGAATACCTCAGGTTAAATTTTAAAAACAACAATAAAAACTCAACAAGGTATCAGCAACTGCTACAGGAAAATTGTTATTCCATCTCTTGAAATTACTAACCTTATTCTTGGTTTCTTCTGAAAAACTCCAGCTATTCTCCCTAATGGCTTAATTCCACTGCCAAAGGAGAACAAGTCCTGCCTCGACAATATATACGGTCTTGTGTCCTGGACTCTGGATCATTTTTATATTTAACTTGACAGCACTTTATCTGCCTCCTATCAGTCTGTCTTCCTATCCCAACTTGTTTCTTGTCCTGGTGATCCCTGTACATTCTTTGTCCTGGGACTGGTCACTCCTTCACTCCCAAGTTTCTGTTTTCTTCTTTAGTTTCCTCAAAGTGGCCGTCAACCTAATATCTCCACCTGTTTCTAACCTATAAACGGCCTACACCTCATCTGACTAGACTCTGATTCCATTTAAGGAAACTGTAATCTAGATTTTAGGCTTTGAAAAGATTGCTTTGATACGCTATACGACACAGTTCTTACTCCCCAGCAATTTTTCCATAGAGCTCAATGTAGCTATAATGATTCTGCATAGGCCAAAATAAATTTGTAATTTGAGCAGTCATTTGTAAATAAGCAGGAATCCACATATAGACCACATTGTATACTATCTTAAAAAAAGAACTAAATCCTCATGATCTGAGTAGTCTATTTAATTGGAAACAGAGGGATCCTTTAAGTGACTCACTTCTCAATGTGAGCCCCTAAAACTGAATTTTGTAGATACTGATACCCGCCCCCAACCAAAGTTACCACCTTCTCTAATCATATTCTTTAAAAAGGTTAAAATAGAACCAAAGAAAAAAACCAAACTACAACACACTGGAAAAATGGCCTTATTTAATATTTGTTCAATATAAGAAGTTTCTTAACATGGGAAAAATTTATAAATAATGCTTAGCTTAAAAAACAACTAAAAGAGGCTGGGCATGGTGGCTCAGATCTGTAATCATAGCACTCTGGGAGGCCGAGGCGGGAGGATTGCTTGAGGTCAGGAGCTCGAGACCAGCCTGAGCAAGAGCAAGACCCTTTCCTCCACTAAAAATAGAAAAATTAGCCAGGTGTGGTGGCACACACCTGTAGTCCCAGCTATTCAGGAGGCTGAGGCAGGAGGATCACTTGAGCCCAGGAGTTTGAGGTTGCTATGAGCTAGGCTGACGCCATGGCACTCTAGCCCAGGTGACAGAGTGAGACTCCATCTTAAAAAAAAAAAAAGAAAAGAAAAGAAAAGAAATAACTAAAAGAGATGTTTGATAGGCATTCACTGAGAAAAAAAAGAAATTACAGTTACTTTGAAATACTTTTTATATATGAAAATTTCATTTTAACCTGCATAGTTTCAGGTCACAGTCATATCTTTCTTGTTTTTAATTCTTTTTTTTATTTCTGCATATTATGGGGGTACAAATGTTTAGGTTATGTTGTCCTTGCCCCCCCCCGATCTTTCCTGTTTTTAAA
>RJWJ010022302.1:0-26993 GCA_004363605.1 Indri indri | reverse complement strand
CACCTGCACCCGAATGTTTATAGCAGCGCAATTCACAATTGCAAAGGTGTGGAAACAACCCAAGTGTCCATCAATACATGAGTGGATTAGTAAAATGTGGTATATGTATACCATGGAGTACTATTCAGCTTTAAGAAACAATGGTGATATAGCACCTCTTGTATACTCCTGGATAGGGTTGGAACACATTCTACTAAGCAAAGTATCCCAAGAATGGAAAAACAAGCACCACATGTACTCACCATCAAATTGGTAGTAACTGAACAACACATAAGTGTACATATAAGAATGGCATGTATTGGATGTCGGGTAGGGAGGGAGGGGAAACGGGGAGGGGCGAGGGGGAGGAGGGGACGGATATATGCATACACAAAGAGTGCAATGCGCACCCTCCGAGAGATGGACATGCTTGGGACTGGGACTTGGGGAGAAGGGGGGGGGTAAGGGCAACATACGTAACCTGAACATCTGTACCCCTATAATAACAAACAATAAAAAAAAAAATAAGATACTGCCAAAAAATTTCCAATGTGGTTATACCATTTTGCAATGAATAAGAATGTTACTCCTCATCAACATTTGGTGGTATCAGTGTTATGGATTTTGACCATTTTAATAGGTATGTAGTGGTTTCTCATTGTTACTTTAATTTGCATTTCCCTTGTGATATATAATATGGAGTATCTTTTCATATGCTTATTTGCCATCTGAACATCTTTGCTGGTGAGGTCGTTATGCCATTTCTAATATGCATATTAATAATGTTTTATTCTCATAATATTAGGAATACTTTAAAAATTCATCTTAAGTTTTGTACTATGGCTTCATATGCTAAATTTCACAGATTGTGTAAAAATCTAACATTTCAATATGGTAAATTAAATTTTATTAAGATAAAATAGTTTCTATGAATAGAAATAAATATTATGTTTAGAATGTTTATTTTAAATTTTAATTTATTTTAATTAAAAATTATTAATTTCAAATTATTTAAATATATAGAATATTTATTTTAAATTTAAACTTTTTCAATTAATACAATTTAAAATTTAGAAAATTTTAACTGAAAAAAATTTAAATTGTACACAAATAAGAATTATAATAATTTACAAAAACTTTTATTTGTCTTTGATAATTGTAAAACCTTGTAGTTTCATTGAGAAAATAATGTGAAATTCCTGATGGTCCAGGGTTTTATTATTATATTCCCACCATGAAACATCAAACTTAACTCATAATGGGCATTAAGCACATGTATGTGTTCAATAAACTAATAATTCAAAACTGGTCACTGTTTTTTATAAGACTTCTTTCATATTTGATGTGTCATTTCTTACCAAAACTAATAGGTTTTTAATATCTGTCAATTCAGGGAAGTATATGTTTTTCTGCTATTAATGTTCAATTTGTTATAAGCAAATGTATTCTCTCAGAATTTTTTTTTGCCAAATTAAGTCACTTTTGGATAAGTAGTTAATTAATAAAAAATTAAGTTCCTGTGAATTTATCTCAATATCGGAACTGTTCATTCTTCAGAATAAAAAAAGAATAACTAATAATAATAAATAATATTACTAAATTTTGAGTGGGTACTATATTTTAGTTAATGCACTACATTCTTTACATCAATTTCTTATTTATTTGCAACAACAGTATTTACAACCATTTTATAGATGAGGAAATTGGAACTCAGAAAGGAAATGCAGTTTGGCACAATGAGACATATTTTGATCTCATAATAAATATAACTCTCCAAAGTAGCATCCAGGTTATGATGGAGACATGTATGTGATCATGATAGTGTATACTAAGGGTATTTGATTGATTTAGGAAATTCATGGAAGTCTTTCTCAAGAAAATATGAATTGTTGGGATATAAAGCTTGAAAGGGTGCTATCAAGACAGAGAGATGAGAAGTGTTGCTATTAAAGATGGAATATCATGTATCAATGACACTGTAACTACAGGAAGCATGGTGTCTGTGAGGCACCGTATATAGGCCAGTGTGAGTAGGATAGAAAGAGATGGGAAATGATGTGCAATATGAGGCCGGAATGGCAGTTCAAGAAAGAGCAATGAAAAAGCACTGATGTTTTAAGGTAGGTAGGTAAAATAATAAGATCGTCCTTTTTTAAAAATCACGTTTTACTTAGAAGAGGGCTTTCTTACATGTGAAGGAATTTTTATTGCAAAGTTATTGGTCTAGGCCTGGGACACATGTGCTTACAAAGAAATACAAATTGGAAGGACATGAAGGAGATAACATAAGAAAAGATTTTTTTTTGAAAATTTTTTATTTTGGCTATGTTGTAAACACCCTTGGTAAAAGACTGTTTCTTCATTCTTATCTCCACAATCAATAGCTCAATGTCTAGTATGAAGTAAACATGTGTGATTGAATGCTTAGTTGACTGATTAATTGATAACCAAGGGATTGATTTTTTATTTGGACCATCGTAGTGTCTATTCCACCATAAAACCCACAGGAACTTTAAGCAATGCCTCATCAGTGAGGTTCTGTTAGTTTATTGCTACCATTTATTTGCACAAACTGATTAACTACTCCAAGCTTATAAATTATAACAGGTGTACCTATACTTTCTGACTTGCTTTATCTAACTTGGCAGTTTTAAAATTTCAGAGAAATATGTAATTTATTAAAAAACATTTTGATTTCTAAAGCACTACGTAACCATTATGGTTATTGTCTTATTTCTTTGCTCATGTGAACTTCAATAGCTCAATAAAGCTTTTTCTTATTACAGATAAAAATAATAAATATATTAGAATGAAGGAAATTGGCAAAATCTATAATTAATCACTATTTAATACTATTATTTGAATGAGTGTGTAAATACGCCCCAGATATGATTAATACTTCCATTGGTTTCCTAGAGTTTCCACGACAAAGTAACACAAATTGAGTGGTTTGAAACAAGAGAAATTTATTGTCTTACAGTAATGGAGGCTAGACATCCAAAATCAAGGTGTTGGCAGGGTTATGCCTCCTCTAAAGCCTCCAAGGAGGGGATCCTTCCTTGCTTCTTCCAGCTCTGATATTCTAGGAGTGTTCCTTGGTTTGTAGATGTGTCACCCTGCCACTGCTGTCATGTGGCAGTCTTCTCCCCATGTGTCTCTATTTTCTCCTCTTCTCATAAGGACACAAATCATACTTGATTAGAGTGCACTCTAATGACCTCATCTTAACTTTATTACATCTGTAAAGACCCTATTTTCAAATAATGTCATGTTCACAGGTATTAAAGATTAAGACTTCATATCTCTGTGGGGATTTCAACTCATAAAAATGACCTACTGTCATTAATTTCAATCACAAAATCAACCTCACTTTGAAATGCATTGAAGCATTCTGTCATATAGTCAATAATTCAGTATATACTTGTTAAATATTTAAAAATATGCACATATACATATAAAGCCATAGAAGCAAAAATAGAGACAGAATTCCAAGTTTATATACACTCAAAGATTTTACCTCTTACACAAATGACTCATAGTTCACAAGAGTTGCCCAAAGATGTCAGAGTAATGAAGTGGTGCAGACACAGCATTTCTGACCATGATTCCATAGGAATGATCAGACTCTCCCTATTTAAAGTGAAGTCAATGGACCAGCCACATTGACATCATCTGGGAGCTTATTAGAACTGAAGAATATAGGTCCCTATTCCAGTCCCACTGAATTAGTGTCTTCATTTTAGTAAGAATCCTAGCAGGTTCATACTCATATTAAAGATAGAGAATTGCTAAAGAATTGGTGCTCTGGAGAATTTTATTAATTTTTTCCACCCTCTTTAAAAATATTGTGAAAGTTTTCTCTTCTCCTGGTAATTTCTTTAGCCCACTGCCTTATACAAAAGTGATAATAATAGGCTAATCAATATAGATATCAAAAAATAAATTAAGATAATATACTATTTTGTTTAATTGGTTTAACAGGCTTAATTGTCCTGCATATTTCAATGTTCTGTTGAACCTACTTCGGTCAAATTTATCATAAAATAATTGTTGTAACCACAGGAAATTTTAAATCGCCATATGTTCTAATGCATTCCTTCAAGTATCCTTTTCCTTAGATGTTTATTAGAAATCTGCTGTTCTGATTTATTAGCCTGTATTTAATTTTAAGAAAATGTTCCCATAATCATCATTAACAATTATTTTTATCACTATTATAATGGTCATAGTTTCACTAAGACTCATTGTGTCTAGCATATTTACCATATGTATTGTATTTTCTAATACCTTTTCTCATTTGATGGAACAGGAATCTCTCATGAATTACAAAAATGTGTGCAGTTTTATATACACAAAATAAAAATTACCTATTTCAATACGTTAAGTATATTTTAAAAACCTCTTTCATATTTACTCAGTCTAAGACATATACCATTTGAAATTTTTTATTCTAAAAGAAACTATCACCAAATTTTTATTCATTTGAATTACACATTTTAATATTGTACAACAACAAACTTTAGAGGATTTTTATATTAATTGGCATTTGAAAACATTTCAAATTAAACAGAAATACAAAATATATTTCCACATGGAATTTTTCGGGGGGCAATTTGCCTAGAAATTATAGAGGATATTTTAATTGGATAACCGTTCATCTATTTTAGCTGAGTTAGTGTTTGATATGCATAATTAAACTGAAAAAGAATGTATAAAGAAATGTAAGTAAAATTATTAAGTTTCTTTTTAGAATGGGTAATCATAAACCTGGAATAATGAGATGGTGAGAGATGCAACATTATTTATATATGTAGATAGAGAGTCTAAAAAAAAAAGAAAAAAGAAGACAATATAAATTTCCATTGATTATTATTTCAGGATGGTTGACAGCATTTTGTTCTCATATTCAAATGTAATTTTTTTCTTCAAATCATTTGAAATATATCAAAATTACATTAGTTTTGTATTGCTATCAAACAAATTACCATA
Source organism: Indri indri (assembly GCA_004363605.1). Taxonomy (NCBI): domain Eukaryota; kingdom Metazoa; phylum Chordata; class Mammalia; order Primates; family Indriidae; genus Indri; species Indri indri. Next base: position 22,025 of record RJWJ010022302.1, on the reverse strand, counting down.
AAGTGAGAAACTTAAAACAGCATCTATTTATTGTGTTGCCATTTCTGTGGTTCAGGAGTACAGGCTTGGGTGAGCTATAACCTCTGCTCAGGCTTTCACCAAGAAGAAATCAACATAGCCATGGTTGTGATCTCACATGAAAATTCAGTCCTCCTCCAGCCTCACTTGTTGTTGGTCAAATTCAGGTCCTTGTGATACAGGAAAGTGGACTCCAAAACTGGGGTCCAGCCTCAAGGCCAAGTGGGTTCTTGCCTTCACACAGGAAAGAATTCAAGAGCAAGTTGACAGAGTAAAGCAACAGCAAGTTTATTAAAGTAAGAAAGAAACAAAAGGAAGGCTTGCTCCATAGGCAGAGCAGCGGCTATCTCTCAGAGCAACAGAGAGTAGCACCTTGCGAGTTTCCAGAGTCTTATTTTATAACTTCTATTTAATTTTATGGTAAGCACAGGGAGAATTATTCATAAGATTTCTAGGAAAGAGGTGATTGTTCTTGGAACTGTGGATTCCTCCTCTTTTTGAACCACATAGGGTAACTTCTGGGAGTTGCCATGGCATTTATAAACTGTCATGGCACTGGTAGGAGTTTCTTTTAGTGAGCTAATACATTATAAGCAGGGTATAATGAATAGTGAGGGTAACTTGAGGTCATTTTTCATGGCCTTCTTGGTTCTAGATGGTTTGGGCCGACTTTTCCACCATCTCTCATTTCATTAGAGACCTTGGTTCTGGTCTTATGCCTTCTTGTGGAGCAGGACCTGCCAGTTCCCTGTCTTACTTGTGGTTGTGAGATCCAAGTCGTCCTTGGCTTTCTGGCTGTCCATTTTCAAATCTTAGAGATTGTCTATCATTCCTTTCCATGTGGCCCTGTCTACAACATGGCAGTTTGCTCCATCAAGGCCAAAAGGACAGTATTTGTTGCAGATTTGAATCTCTCTGACTTGTATCTCTAATATATAGACTCTCTTTAAAAGGACTCATCAGATTAGCCTACCGGCACTCATGAGGAGACCATTATATGGGCATGCACACCAGCGGGTAGGAATTTTGGGAGTCAGAATTCTGTCTACTACAAAGGTCATCCTTTCTTAAGGTTCAGGAGGCTCAGGTACAAGTTCATTCCAAGGATGGCAATTATTTATTATAGCAATAATTTATACAGTACTGAGTATATACAATATTGAGCATAGTGATCAAACTCAGTTTTCGTTGCACTAGGATACAATACAGTATTGAACAGTGGCACTATGTATAACCAAAATTCATTTGTTACTTTAGGAGATGTCAGACACTTGGTGCCATAATTACATGTTTCAATTCTCATTTTAAAGTACCGAGATAGAAAAAGTAAACCACTTGGACTTTCATGGGTTTTGTTTGTTTGTTTGTTTGATTTGGGATAAATGGACATACATTACAAAATGTAGTTCTCTTGATTTGCTTTTGTTGGGCACAGCTATACTATGGAATTTTCTGCGATTTTTAAAAGCACAGTAATTTCAAATTCTGCAGAGGTCTTTCAGTTTATCAGAAGCTACCTAGACTCAGGCATCACTATGGAGAATTAAATAACCCCTGTTGCTTTTGGAAATTTTTGTCTGTTGCAAATCTCCAGTGAATCAATAAGACCCAGAAGGAAGACACTCAAGTGTAATCTTGACTTTAAAATATAATCATTCCACCTACCTAAATCTGTTTAGAAACATTTTGGTAGAGATAATTGCATTCTGCACTTGCTCGGTCATGTTATATTTGAATAAGGATCATGGAATCTTCGGAATCCATTTCTTCTTAAAAAGTATAAACATTGATGAAGCTGCACTTAAGAGTAGATATATGCTAAACCCAACAGATTTACACTTATCCATAGGTAAAAGTGAATTTAAATCAAGAGACTCCAGAAATTACCAGCTAATCTTGTACATTTTGAACTTGATAGAATTTTAAGAGTTCACTCTGTTCACTTCAGGTGTTTCCACTTACATTTATCTACATGTAGATAGAATCATCCTGCCAGATATTTGATGTAAGCTTATGCAAAAATAAAATGAATTCAGACAGTGTCAAAGATGGGACAGCATTCAGAGAGTAAGATTCTTACAAAGTAGGATTAAGAAAACTTAAAGTAAGTCTGTCTTTTTCCAGAAATAATTTTGATTCAACATTCAGAAACACTTTTTATTCTATATTGATTTGCTCTTTTAATGTAAATGCTGTTGATTTTAGATTTAAAAATATTCCATTCTAAGCCAACCCAATCAAAATAAAAGCTTTTTAAAAATAGTATATCATTTTACATACAGAAATGTATGCTGATGTTTTATTATGTCTTTTATTTTTTTATTTCACTATTTATTTGGATTAATTTATTTCAGCCTGTCATTTTCTGGAGAACATTTTTCCTATGAAAAATTGCCCAAAATGTATTCTGTGCTCAAATAAATCCAGGTAAACTACATATTTTGTCTATTTCCTGGAGATTCATAAAACAAATTAGTGTATTAAAGTCAATAGAAATCATGAATAAATTGTTTAATTTTATTAACCTGACCTTTCCAAAATTAATCAACAGTGAATGTGGTTAATAATAATTGAAACTTTAGTTTAAAACAATTTATTGGAATTATTGAACTTGTTCTACTTTTTACTTTTTTGTACCAGTTTTCCAGAGTATGATTTTTATATATACACATATACTAACTCACATATAGTATGTATTCATACACGTGTATAGCCATGTATATACACATCTATTTATAAATATTTGCATAGTTTTTCCTTTATGTTAAAATTAAAATGAGTTCAAACTGATATCTCCAATTAAATTCAGCAGAACAGGATTTGTTTTTCTCTCCTCGCTTGCTTATTTGTAATGTCTTTCTCTGACAGTTAAAAGCTTGTTTACTATTTTCTATAGCTTATTTATTTAAATGTCTAACCCATATGCATATGTGTTTTAATTTTTTTTCGGCTAGCAGTTCTTTAAAAGTATCTTCTATTATCTTATGGTTTATCGAGTTTCTGAAGAGAAGTCTGTGATTTTTTTTTTTTACAAAGTTTTATGCACTCACTTAAATGTACAATCCAAAGTTTTTAGTAAGTTCACAGTATTGTGCAATCATAACCACAAGGTAATTTAGAATATTTTTCTTCTCCCCCAGAAATATTCAAACCATTAGCAGCCACTTCCTATCCCCTCCCAAACTCACGCTACCCCCAGCCATAGGCAATCATTAATCTACCTTCTGTCTTACAGTTTTCTTATTCTAGACATTTTATAATAGTGGAATCCTACAATACAGTTTGGAATCCTACTATGATCTTTTATGACTGGCTTCTTCCACTTAGCACAATATTTTTAACATTCCTCCATGTTGTGGCATGTATCACTAATCACTTGTTTCTATTAATGAATAAAATTCCATTATGTGGATATTCCACATTTTATTTATCCATTCATTGGCTGATAAACACCGAATAGGAATAATGCAGTTATGAAGATTCATATACAAGTTTTTGTGTGGGTATATGTTTTCATATCTCTTGAATATATAAGTAGGAGTGAAATTGCTGGACCATATGTTGAACATTTTGAGGAAATGAAAATCTGTTTTTTAAAGCATCTGCAACATTTTAAATCCCCACCAAGAATGTATGAATATTCTAATTTCTCTACATGAACCAACACAAGTTATTACGTGTTTTTTAATTCAATACCACTGTACTAGTAAGCATGAAGCTATGTTCCATTGTGGTCTTGAGTTTCAATTCCCTAATGACTAATCTTTGCTCTGCCGTTGTCCGTTGTATATCTTCTTTTGGATAAATGTCTATTCAAACCCCTTTCCCATTTCACTTTGTGTTATTTGTTATAAATTCTAGACAGAAGTCCCTTATCAGATATAGGACTTTCAAATGTTTTTCTCATTCTCTATGTTTCCCTTTTACTTATTTAAGGGTATTATTTGTTGCATAAATGTTTTTTTAATTTTTATGAAGTACAATTTATATGTTTTTTCTTTTGTTGATTATAATTTTGATGTTCTATCTAAGAAATAATTGGCTAATCTAAGGACATGAAGATGTACACCTGTTTTCCTTTTAGAGTTTCATATTTTTAGCTCTTATATTTAGCTGTATGATCCATTTTGAGCTAACTTTCTCAGTATGGTTTGAGGAGGGATCCATTATCATTTTTTTACATGTGGAAGTCTGGTTGTACTAACATCATTTGTTGAAAAGCTATTCTTGACGCCCACATCAAAAATTAATCAACCACAATGCTAGGGTTTATTTATGCATTCACAATTTTATTCCATTAATCTATGTGTCTATGCTGATGCCAGTACATCATTCCCTTGATTAATATAGCATTGTAGTAAGTCTTAAAATAAGGAAGTGAGAATTCTCCTTTTTTTTCTTTTTTAAAAAATTATACATATACTAATAAAATTGTATGAAGAAATAACTATAACAAACTGTTAAAGTTTATCTCATATATATGATATGTATTTTTACTGGTGTTTTTATTTTTTTATTTTTTTCTCTGTTGCCAGCCCAGGATTAGAAGCTTATAGGTTCCTCTCTGATAATTTCGGAGATGTTGCATTTTTGGCCCTGCCCACATTTTTTCAGACTGCTAGGAATGGTTGTTTTTATTGTTTTTTTTAAGCCTATCTTCCTGGGAGTTACCCGTAGGTCAGAGTACTTTATTGTTCAGTTGAGTATGTGGTCAGACCTAGTGCTTAAAGTTCTTGAACCAGTGAGGTTTTTGCTCTGTATTAATGTTTTGTGTATGGCTTGGAAAATGCTCTCAAGGATGTCCACATTCTGCTCTAATTTTCCCCAAGTGGGTGCAGCTTAGTGAATGTGCACAGCCTGCTCAACTACTGGAGCGCCATGCGATCCTAGGAGACCTCTCCTTGGCTGTCTCCCTCATTCTTTTTCATTAAAACGGCTGCTCTGACATTTTTGTTTGTGTTATGGAGCTAGCATTTCCTCTTGATTGCTCTCCACCAAGATTCTCACTATTTTAAACAACAATCTTAGACATTGAGCTCTCCATATTCTGTTCCAGAGCAAATTAGCCCCTTACGCTGCACTGCTGCACTGCAGTTTCCTTCATCCTCCTAATCTCTCTCTCTCTCTCTCTCTCTCTCTCTCTCTCTCTCTCTCTCTCTCTCTCTCTCTCTCTCTCTCTCTCTCTCCTCTCTCTCTGTCTCTCTCTCTCTCTCAACTGCTACACCATTGCACAAGAGCTGAAGGCCAGGCCTTTTTCTAGTTACACCCCTGGGGGACTGTGTGAGGGTGACAGCCCTGGTGTCCTGACTTTCCCCAGCCAATGTTGAACCTCCCTCCTAAAAGCAAGCTGGGGCAGGGGACATAGGCACCTCAATATTCTCAGCATGCTGTGCCTGATGTAAAGTCTGAATCCTGTGTGCACTGGCTGGGCAGGAGAGGTTGGACCCAGACCTCTCTACTGTAACTTCCTAAAAATAACCTTTTACAACTAAGACTGGAAGCGGGATGAAAAATGATGGCAGTCTTCCCTTCCCAGGATGAAATCAGATGTAGACTGAGACCTGGGGCTAGGAGGAGCCCTTCTTTTCTTGGCCACATATGCCTGGAGTACAACACACAGGATAGAGCTTCCAAAATTGATACAAAAGACGGATTGTAAGGGAGCAGTCTGTGGCTCAAACGCCAAGGACTCACTGTTCATACTGCAGTTCTCCAGGCTTTTGAGCAAACCTTTTTCCATATTCTGTGTGGTCTTAGGAAAATTTCCAAATAATTTGTTTGCTTTTTAAAAAAATAATTTCACCAGTTAAATTGTTGTTTTACTGGGAATAGGGTCAGCCAAACTCTTTACTTGCCATTCCAGAAGTCCTGTTCCGGTAATAATTCTTATTGTTCATCCCCTGAATGTCATGTGTATTCGAGACACTTCAATTATCTCTTTATCCTAGTTCATACCAACTTCATTATGACATGCTTTGATGTGATTTTTTTGTGTGTGTATTTATCCTCCGTAAACTTTACCAAGCTTCTTGGATCTGTTTCTTTATACTTTCTATTAATATTAAACGTGGTAATTTCTCAGCTATCATTTCTTCAAATATTTTTTCTGTCTCCCTGTCACTCTCTTCCAGGTAGCACAGTTGTACATAGGTTAGGCTGATATTATCCAGATCAACTTGTTTTTTTTTTTTTTTTTTTTGATGTGTGATTTTTTAGCTTTCTTAGGGAAAGTTTAGAGTAAGCTTTATTCTAAGACTAAGTAGCATCAATACCAATGTGTGGCATTTCTGAAGTCCCTAGGAAAATCCCCATGATTTAATGATGTCACTTCACGAAAGCTAGTGGTACTCAAAACATTTTTAGCACTTTATGAGATCCTGAAATTATTTAGCTTTTAAGTCTACTGTAATTTTTCTTTCTTTAGCACTTGTTCCTTGCCCAGTCTCATGGAGTTTCACATGAAGGTTATTAATCAGCCATAGACACTTGGGTAGCCCTATGTGTCTGAAGCTCTTTCTGGAGTTCTTCCTATTTATAGATCCTTCTTCTTCAGTTCTCTGTCTTGAAGATTCGAAGTACCTTAGTGTCCATCAACTCCGATCTCTGCCTCCTCAATGCAGGAAAACCTCTGATTCAGTTTGTGTTTCCTTTCTGAATTACACTTGGTAAACTGCCTCCTGAAAGAATGCTAGAGCTTGTAAGATGCCTGTTGTTTATTTCCCTTTTCACATGGATGACAGTCTTCTGCTATTATCCAATGTCTGTAAAGAGGTTTTTTGTTGTCATTATTGTTGTTTTCTTTAAGTTTCTTTCTACTTTGGGAGGACAAGTCTTATAACAGTTAAAACTTCATGGGTTTTCACCCAGCTTTCAAATGCTTCCAGTAGAAAAATAATTTTGAAATTGTAAGTCAACTTTCAGTTTCCTTTATTTTTAATCTCAGACACTTCTTCCTAGATTCCTTTGTTTTCATATCTTTTATACTTGAGAGTCGTTAATGTTCTACATTTCAGATGAATTTTAAAAAAAGTTTAGTTGTTTGAGTCTTTATTTGTATATCTTTCAATTGATATAAGAATAACTGATACTTTGAATAATATTTGCTATCCAAGCAACTGTAGCATTTTGATACTTAAGAGGTGGCAGAAGAAATAGAAGACACTGTTTTTGCTCAGTCTATGGTTAAATATGAGCTTTAGGAATTTTCAAAGCAATACTCCATGTTAACTACTCATCTCTCTTGGATAAGCAGATGCAAATGGAATTGCTTCTTACTTGAAATCTGTGAGAGATTTACTGAGATAACTTTCCAGAATTATTCATGGGGTAACAGTGGGAAGTGAGTTTTACATTAGGAAACTAAGTACTGCTTATAAAGTGTAAGAACACATATTTTAAAGTGAAGTTCTCTGAAAATGTGAATGTAAAATTGACATTATTGGATTCCATATTTATTCCTTCTCAATGGCTTTTAAATAAAATTTTATGGTATATCAAGACAGAGATAGTTTTCTAACTGCTGGTGTGGTAAAACTAACCTGTTCTCTTTCTGCCACATTTATCACTGGCAGAAATAAAATTCTGCAATCACTATTTAAATGGCAATATTTTGTGAATGTTGAAAGGCAAGCAGTACATTGACTTTTTATCTTATAACTAAATTTATGAAATTGTCACAGCAGCTAATTATTTTTCTTTTAAAAGAAAACAAAAGTTATGGTAATTTAAGTATCTCAAGAGCTATATGTCTTTTCTTTTTTTAACTTATATTTGAATTTTTCTTATTTTATATGTAGGTATATCTGCTCCTCAGTTTATTTAATTGATTTATAGTGACTTGAGTACATAGAAAATAACTTATTTTATGTTTAAATAATAAGAATCAATTTGTTTAGGCTGTATTAGTGCTAATGTCTTAATAACCACTGCTGCTTCTGTGATTCTAAACTATTTAAAATATCCCTTTTTAAAAAAATAATAACCAAATTTTTATTGCATTAGTTTCTGAATATTATTTTAGTATATTTCTTAACTCATTCCTGGAAAATAATACTTTAGCTTAAAAAAAACCCAAAGTTTTATTTTTTTCTCCATTAGTAATTTAGAATATCTGTGACTAAATCGTTCTGTATTTCTCATGAAAATTTTAATTTGGTGAGGATGATTCTATTAATACTGTTCTTCTTAATTTAAAAATTATTCCAGTAGTGAGTTAAACTTGATTCTTTTCAGGTTTTTTCCTAGGTCTGAAAGTTGTAGGAAAACAATTCAAACTGAGGTACCTATGAAATTCAATATTTAATTCATAATATAGTCTAAGAATAGTTACATCAAGATAAATGAACTGTGTGATATTTATTTCAAATGTCTAAACTGAAAATCAATAAGCTTTCTTCCGGCTCTAATGAAAATGTCCAGTGAATTCAGTACTTATGCCAAAAGGAATCTGACATAACTACCTAACTTGCCATGCATTGATTTACACTAGGCTACATTCTGCTAATGTATTTTAACAGCTGTTTTGTTTAGATAATTCCATGAAGCACTGTAACATAGACACTCTCACATGTACGAATCAGTTGTTATTTCCTGGGTGGGGGGGAAGCCTTACTTGTAGGAATATCTTAAAATAAATAAATATTAGCCAAAATAATGTTGTTTTGTTAAAAAAGCATAAAACTACATTTTAAATTCTCAATTTTCAAAAAACATATATACTGTACTTTCAATTAAAAACTGTTGGGTGGAATGTTTCTGATTTGTATAAAATTACAATGTATTTATTAATTTAAACACGAATTATTTATACAAAGTCACAGCATTTTTCTTCTATTTTCTTCCAGTGCTTTCATGGTTGCAGTGCCTACATTTATATCTATAATCCATTGCATCTGAGTATGTATATTTAATGTGATGTGAGATAAAAGTCAAAGTTCATTCTTTTTCCAAACACATATTTAGCTTTTCCAGAACCATTTATTGAAAATGTTGTCTTTCTCCCATTAAATTACCCAGGAACCTTTGTCAACAATCGATTGTATAAGCGAAGGTCTATATTTTGACCCCATTCTATTGTACTGATCTATATGTTTATCCTTATGCAAACAAGGCACTGTTTTGATTATAGTAAATCTTGAAATGAGGTATTGTAAGAGCTCTAAACTTTTTATTTCTGTAAAATTATTTTGGCCATTCTAGTTCTTTCCCTTTCCATATAAATTTTAGAGTCAGTTTGTCATTTTATTGAAAAAGACCTCTTTCGATTTTCACTGGGAATGCATTGCATCTATGTGGGGGGAATTGTCATCTTTCTTTTTTTATTTCAGCATATTATGGGGGTACAGATGTTTAGGTTATGTATGTTGCCCTTGCCTCCCCACTCCTCCCTAAGTCCGAGTTTCAAGTGTGCCCATCCCTTGGATGGTGCGCATTGCACTCTTTGTGTATGCATAAACCCGCCTCACCTCCCCCTCCTCCCTCCCCCCTGCCCGACATCCAATAGATGTTATTCTTATATATACACTTATGTGTTGATCAGTTAATACCAATTTGATGGTGAGTACATGTGGTGCTTGTTTTTCCATTCTTGGGATACTTCACTTACTAGAATGTGTTCCAACTCTATCCAGGAGTATACAAGAGGTGCTATATCACCATTGTTTCTTAAAGCTGAATAGTACTCCATGGTATACATATACCACATTTTACTAATCCACTCATGTATTGATGGACACTTGGGTTGTTTCCACATCTTTGCAATTGCAAATTGTGCTGCTATAAACATTTGGGTGCAGGTGTCTTTCTTATAGAGTATCATTTGTTCTTTTGGGTAGATGCCCAGTAATGGGATTGCAGGATAGAATGGTACTTCTAATTGTATCTCTTTAAGGTATCTCCATATGGCTTTCCACAGAGGTTGCACTAATTTGCAGTCCCACCAGCAGTGAATGAGTGTTCCTGTCTCTCCGCATCCACGCCAACATTTATTGTTTTGGGACTTTTTGAAAAAGGCCAGTCTCACTGGAGAGAAGTGATATCTCATTGTGGTTTTGATTTGCATTTCCCTGATGATTAGAGATGTTGAGCATTTTTTCATATGTTTTTTGGCCATTATTCTGTCTTCTTTTGAAAAGTTTCTGTTCATGTTCTTTGGCCACTTTTTGATAGGGTCGTTTGATTTTTTCTTGTTGATTTTCCTGAGTTCTAAGTAGATTCTTGTTATCAGCCCTTTATCAGATTTGTAGCATGAAAAAATTTTCTCCCATTCTGTGGGTTGTCTGTTTGTTTTTGTGACAATTTCTTTGGCTGTGCAGAAGCTTTTTAATTTGATCAGGTCCCATTTCCTTATTTTGGTTGTTGCTGTGATTGCATTTGGGGTCTTCTTCATAAATTCTTTACCTAGGCCAATGTCTAGAAGAGTATTTCCAACATCTTCCTCTAGAATTCTAATCATTTCGTTCCTTAGGTTTAAATCTGTTACCCAGTGTGAGTTGATTTTTTGTGAGAGGTGAAATGTATGGATCCTGGTTCAGTCTTCTACATGTGGCTATCCAGTTTTCCCAGGACCATTTATTGAATAAGGATTCTTTTCCCCCGTGTATGTTTTTGTCTGCTTTGTGAAAGATTAGGTTGCTATATGAGGATGGTTTTATATCTGGGGTCTCAGTTCTGTTCCACTGGTCAGTGGCTCTGTTTTTGTGCCAGTATCAAGCTGTTTTGATTACTACAGCCTTATAGTAAAGTTTGAAGTCTGGTAAATTGATACCTCCCATTTTGTTTTTATTGCCTGGAATTGTTTCTGCTATGTGGGGTCTTCTCTGGTTCTATACGAAGTGTAAAATTAATTTTTCTACATCTGTGAAGAATGATGTTGGTATTTTAATAGGGACTGCATTGAATGTGTAGATCACTTTGGGTAGTATAGACATCTTAACGATGTTGATTCTGCCGACCCACAAGCATGGTATGGTTTTCCACCTGTTTACATCCTCTGCTATTTCCTTCCTCAATGTTTCATAGTTCTCCCTGTAGAGGTCTTTTACCTCCTTAGTTAAATATATTCCTAGATACTTGATTTTCTTTGTTGCTATTGTGAAGGTAATTGAGTCTTTGATTTGGTTCTTGGTATGACTGCTATTGGCATATATGAAAGCTTCTGATTTGTGTGTATTGATTTTATATCCTGAGACTTTACTGAATTCATTTGTCAATTCCAGGAGCCTCTTGGTTGAATCCATGGGGTTTTCCAGATATAATATCATGTCATCAGCAAATAGTGAGAGTTTGATCTCTTCTGTTCCCATTCATATGCCTTTCATTCCGCTCTCTTGCCTGATTGCTATGGCCAGGACTTCCAGCACTATGTTGAATAGAAGCGGAGATAGTGGGCAACCTTGTCTGGTTCCAGTTCTAAGTGGGAATGCTCTCATTTTTTCCCCATTCAGTATGAAGTTTACTGTGGGTTTGTCATAAATGGTTTGTATCATTTTTAGGTAAGCCCCATCTGTGCCTATTTTGTTAAGCGTTCTTATCATAAAACGGTGTTGAATTTTGTCAAATGCCTTTTCTGCATCTATTGAGAGAATCATATGGTTTTTGTTATTGCTTCTGTTTATGTGGTGAATTACGTTTATAGATTTGTGTATTTTGAACCATCCCTGCATCTCTGGAATGAAGCCCACTTGGTCTTGATGGATTATATTCTTAATAAGCACCTGGATTCGGTTAGCTAGAATTTTGTTGAGAATTTTTGCATCTATATTCATAAGGGATATTGGTCTGTAGTTTTCCTTTTTTGTTGTGTCCTTTCCTGGTTTTCATATCAGGGTTATGTTGGCTTCATAAAATGTGTTGGGGAGGAATCCATCTTTCTTGATGCCGAGGAATAATTTCTGCAGGATAGGTACCAGTTCTTCTTTGCAGGTGTGGTAAAATTCGGGTGTGAAACCATCGGGTCCGGGACTTTTCTTTTTTGGAATGTTTTTCATTGCTGTTTCAATGTCTGTCCTTGATATTGGCCTGTTCAGGAATTCTATTTCTTCCTGGTTGAGCCTAAGGAGGCTGTGTGTTTCTAAAAATTCGTCCATTTCCTCCACATTTTCCAGTTTGTGTGCATAAAGGTTTTTGTAATATTCATAAATTATGTCTTGAATCTCCACAGCAACAGTTGTAACTTCTCCTTTTTTGCTCCTGATGGACCTTATCAGGGATTTTTCTTTTCTGCTTTTTGTTAGTTTAGCCAAAAGTGTGTCAATTTTGTTTATTTTTTCAAAGAACCAACTTTTTGTTTTATTAATCTTCTGTATAGTTTCCCTGTTGTCAATTTCATTTAGTTCTGATTTCATCTTATTAATTTTCCTTCTTCTGCTGGGTTTGGGGTTGGTCTGTTCTTCTTTTTCCAGTTCTTTGAGTTGATTCATTAGGTTGTCTATTTGTGATCTTTTTGACTTTTGGATATAGGTATTTATGGAAATAAACTTTCCTCTCAGGACTGCTTTGGCTGTGTCCCACAGATTTTTATAACTTGTGTAACCATTGTCATTTAGTTCAAAGAGTCTTTTGATTTCCATCTTTACTTCCCTGATTATGAAAGAATCGTTCAGCAGAAAGTTGTTTAATTTCCATGACTTCGTGTAGAGATGAGAGTTTCTGTTGGGGTTGATTTCTGTTTTTATTCCACTGTGATCTGAGAAGATGCATGGTATGATTTCTATTTTTTTAAATTATTTGAGACATGCTTTGTGTCCTAGAATATGGTCAATCTTAGAGAATGTCCCATCAGCTGATGAGAAGAACGTGTATTCAGTGGTTTGGGGGTAGAATGTCCTGTAAATGTCAGTTAAGCCCATTTGTTCTAGAGTTCTGTTTAAGTCCATTATTTCTTTGTTAATTTTCTGTTTGGAGGGTCTGTCCTGTGCTGCCAGAGGGATGTTGAAGTCTCCGACTATTATGGTGTTGCTGTCTATCAATTTGTTTACATCAAGTAGAGTTTGCTTTATGAATCTGGGTGCACCTAAGTTGGGTGCATACATATTTAGAATTGTTATGTCTTCTTGTCGAACTGTACCCTTCGCCATTATATAGTGACCACCTTTGTCTTTCATTACTTTCGTTGATTTATTTATTTATTTTATTTATTTATTTTTTTTTATTGTTTGTTGTTTATAGGGGTACAGATGTTTAGGTTACGTATGTTGCCCTTGCCCCCCCTTCCCCCTGGTCCCAGTCCCAAGCATGTCCAAATCAAGTTATCTGAGATCAAAACTGCCATACCAGCCTTCTTATGGCTTCCATTTGCTCGAAATATTGATTTCTACCCATTTACTTTGAGTCTGAATGCATCCTTGCAGGTTAGATGCATTTCCTGGAGACAGCAGATGCTTGGCTTCTTTTTTTTTTATCCATTCGGCCAGCTTATGTCTCTTCAGAGGGGAGTTGAAACCATTCACATTTATTGAGAGAACCATTAAGTGGGGTGAATTACTGTTCATTGTATTGGGTTGCATTTTGTTGCTTTGTTTTCTCTCTTGAGCCATTGTGGAATCTAGCCTTTGATCTTTCACTTTTGAGTAGTTTCACATTCGAGAATGTTTGTTGTGTTGATCCTTGTGTAATTCTGTTTTGAGTACTTCTTGGAGAGCTGGTCTTGTCTTGGTGAATTCCCTCAGTCTTTGCTTATCTGAGAATGTCTTTATTTCTCCTTCATATATGAAACTTAGTTTTGCAGCATACAAGATTCTAGGCCGGGCATTACTCTGTTTCAGAAGAGTGAGAATGGGGCCCCAGTCTCTTCTTGCTTGTAGGGTTTCAGTTGAGAAATCTGAAGTTATTCTGTTGGGCTTTCCTTTGTATGTTACTTGTTTCTTTCGCCTTACAGCTCATAGAAGGGCCTCTTTAGTGGCTATTTTGGTCAATCTGATGTCTGCGTGGTGTGGTGTCTTCCTATTTGCATTGAATCTCCCTGGGGTCCATTGAGCTTCTTGTACCTGTATATCTAGATTTTTAGCAAGGCCTGGGAAATTCTCCTCTATTGAATCTTCAAACAGCTTATCCAGCCCTTGAGTATTTTCTTCTTCACCTTCCGAAACCCCTATCACCCTCAGGTTTGGTTTTATCACATAATCCCACATTTCTTGTAGGCTTATTTCTTTTCTCTTAATTTTCTGCTCAATCTCTGTGACTGACTTATTTAATTGGAAGGAATTGCCTTCAATCTCTGAGATTCTTTCTTCTGTTTGATCTACCCTATTCTTGAGGCTTTCCATGGTGTTTTGTAGTTCCCTGTATAAGTCCTTTATTTCCAGGAGATCGGTTTGATTTTTCTTTAATATTTCAATTTCTTTAGTGAATTTTTCTTCCAAGTCCTGGATTTTTTTTGTGGTTTCTTTGTGTCGGTTATCCATTTTTTCTTGCATATCATTCAGTTTTCTTGCAATCCATGTTTGAAATTCTTCTTCTGTCCTTTTAGTGTTCTGAATTTGGTTAATGTCCATTGCTGGGGAGCTGTTGTTCCTCTTTGGGGGTGTGCTTTCCATTTGAGTCTTCATACTTCCAGAGTTCTTTCACTAGTTCCTTCTCATCTGGATCAGTTGTTCCTTCTTGCCTTTAGATTTTTGTTTGGATAATGACACACCCTATTTTGTCTCTGAGCCAATAGGTGGTGTTTGTGGGTGAGACTCGACCACACGCTTTATGATGAATCAGTAGATGCAGTAAAATGGTGTGCAGGATGACCTCCCTGCCAATAGGTGGCAGTTGCAGGGAGGAGCGAGGTGCAATTCTGTTCTTGTGTCCTGTAGCTAGCTCTTATTCCTCTAGAGAGGCCCTCTTGTGCCTCAGGTGGTGGGTGGGGCCCTGGGATTTCCAGGCGTGTCCTTATTCTCCACCTCAGTGGGGGCAGGCCCAGGAGTGAGTCTGGTGGGGCTGGGTTGGGTAAGCCTGCCCTCAGCTTCCACAATTGCTGTTAGCAGGGGTCAAAGGTCTGCTTTTTGTTTCTGTGCAAAGCTGCCGGGAGGGGCTGAAATTGCTCCACTCAGCTGAAAGTCTGGGCTTGGGGGGTGGCGCTGTCCAAGACCCACACCCCGGAGCAGATCTCATTCCCCTCCACTCTTCCCCTCTCTGTGGCCTCTCCCAGGCCTCTGCCAGCAAGCGGGACCTCAGGCTGATAGATCTCCCCTGGCTGCGATGTGGGCCTGGAGGTTCCCTACCCAGGATCGTAGCCTGAGCTGGGTGCACAGCCCTCTTTTGGGAGGAGGGTTGCCACTCTGGCATGCTGATCTGCCCCTGAAGGCACACACTCCTCAGTACGCTCTTTCACAGATCTCTCTTCTGTGCCCCAGGGCAGTGCGATAGTGACCCGGGTGTACCGGGTCTAGTCTGCAGGCCTGTCTCCTGGCCCCTGGAGATCAATCCCTGATCCTTTCAGGGGGAGGGGTGCTGGTCTTGAATCACCTACAGGGTGCCCAAGCTGGATCGATTTGCCCCACTCTCCTGGAGTCCCCAGGCAAGCAGCATCTGGGAGGGCTGGCAGGTAGGGAACTCGCAGTCTGAGTACCCCTCAGTCTGTTGTAGAGCCCCAAAAAGAAAGGCCCCGTTCCTTGGAGATGCCTCCGTGTGATGGTTAAATTGTGTTTCTGGGCACTCACAGGTAGGGAATGGGAAGGAGAGAATTGAGCACATTGGCATCTCTCGATAGGCTCGGGTCTGTGCCTGGGGAGGTACCCTGAGGGTGCTAGGAGCCCGGTGCTGAGTCCACAAGAGGCCATTGCTCACTGGTGGCAGCCGTCTCTGGGTTGGTGCCGGCAGGTCTCTCCAACTGCTCAGGAGCCCACCAGCAGTCCGAGATGCAAGGGAGGGGAAAGTTATCTGCTTTGCCTACCCTTGTCGCTGGTCTGCAAGCCTCTCGGGACCTTTCTCCTTCCAGTTCTCCTCCGCAACGTCTTCCCGTGGAGTCTCCTGCAGTTTCAGGCGCCCTTCCTTCCGACCCTCACCCGATCTATGTTTGTTTGCTAGCTTATTTTTTTCTCTTTCTTCTAAAATTCATCTTTTTTGCAGAAACACTCTGACTGGCGGCTTTTCTTGTCTGCCATCCTGGCTCCTCCCACCACTGAAGGGTTTTAAGTAGGGCGGGAATGATCATCTTAATAATATTTTCCCAGGTTTTATATTTGTGTTTTTGGGGGGTAGTGTTCCAGAAAAGTTTCACACAGTGTTACTAGATTATCTTAAACAGAGACATTTTCTGAGTTTTAAAGATTCTTTTATATGTATCTTTACTGTGTGTTTGAGAAATGCAAATAAAATACAAATGGGAAGTAATCCTAACTTATAGTCAGGCATCATTTTGTCATCTTCTTTGTCAAGTTGCTATTAGTCTCTGTGCATTATTTCTTTCATGTACAAAATCCAAATGACACCTGATCTTACAAGTGTTTACATAAACAATGACGTGATATTTATTCTCATGTACAAATTACATGGACTCTAAGGCTCGATTTGATTAAAGGAAGACATTTATGCCTCAACATAATTCCCTTTCTTTTGGTGATTTCTGGGAATCAGCAAAGAGATTTTTTTCTTATGCCTATAGTGTGTAGTACCAATCAAGCCAGGAAGAGCACTCATGTAGTATGTTCCATATTCTTTTTGCTTAAGACTTGCACTTCATCCATCTATTCACCTTATATTTATCGGGGACCAGTTCTGTGCTAAGCATTGTTCTAGGCGTGAGTAAAGCAGTGAACACAATAGGCATAGCCCTTGCCCTCATAGTTATTGCATTTGAATCAACATCTGAAGCCAAAAAGCCACATCAAGAACACTAAATGATGGCCTGCTAATGTCATCTCTTGCAAAATCACAAGTGCTTGTGCCAGCTGCCTTTTCCACCATGCTCTCCAAATTTATAATCTGCAGATATCCAGAGCATTGGCCAGCTTTGCACTGGCATAGATAGAATGGTCCTTTCCCATCTCTGCCAGACTATACCCTCTAGGCACCAAAGCAGTCCTAGAGGATTATTAGGCCAGAGTTTAAAATTTTTCTTTAGAATAGTCTTTTGACTTCTAATTCTCAAATCCTTAATCTTATACTGTCTTTTATGCAAATAGTGTGCTTAGTTCTGGCCTTTATTATTTAAACGTAGTTCCTTAAACCCAGTCCTAGGAGTAATATTGAAAGGAACCCATCGAATACATTAAAGTCTCAACTTTCACCATCTACTCCTCTCTCGCAACCAAATGCTTTTCTCCCATCTAGGAGAAAAAGCAATATTTATGCACCACAGTGAATGGCAGTTATACTCTTATGTTTGGTATCTCTTGGGGAGAAGGAAGGAATGTCTATTCTAGCTGACTTGTCTATTCTAGCTAGTCTTGTTCAAATAATCAAGGAAATACTAGTGCATATAAATATTAGTTAATTATTGCTACATTTGACTGCATTAAACTATGACATAAGCTTGACACTTCACATACTATATTTGTTAAGGAAGTGTTATATCATAGGGCCAACACCATCATGAAAGTCAGAAATATAAAACAGAACTGATTTGGGGGTATTTTTGTTTGTTTTAGTTTGTACAGGCAAGAAGAGTGAGGCAGCTCAATAGTGAGGAAGGAAGACAATCAGGGATAATCTAAAGAATATTTTATTGCTTTGAATAAATGCAATGGTAATGCTCTGTATTTACATACTGAATACAAGAGAGCTTAGAAGGAAAATCATACAGAGTTTAAAACTGCCATGATGAGTAAGCATAAAGCAGATCGAATACAGTGGGATTACTTTTCTTATGTTTAAATATTTTGAAAGCCAGATAATATACCAAGTCACCTGGTTTTTTACCCTGTATGTCTGTCTTTTTATTGTCCCTTTTTGGAACTGGATTTTCCAAGCATGTAATTATCAAAAGTCAGTCTATTGCCTTTCTGTGGCTGGACTATATTTTCTATGCAGAGCAAAGTTTGGAGCATTCTCCCATTTCATTTTAACTTCCTAAGTATGAGAATATAGTCTTGGAACATTTTCGATTGTTGTCTATCAAGAGACGGCATTTTCAGAAGATCCTGAAGTCTAGTGTTGGTAGCTGGCTGTGTGATGATGAAGTGAGAGATGGAATATGAGAAATGAGTCATTTGACTGCTGTTTTGTCTCATGCTTCAGATGCTTCTCTTTTAAACTGCAGCCATGACTGAAAACTCTGTTTTTCTATTCTCAAAGGCAGTGACTAAAATCTGCAAGTATTTTTTTGGCTTGAAGAAGATCTAAAAGGCTGGGAAATAGATCCCTCTGAAGTCTTCTTGGAAACATAATTCACACCCCAGCATGTTCCATAGCAATCAAATTAATTCGATAGTTGTGAGCCCCTACTATTATTGCACTGGATACTAAACAGTGAACCAAGCAAAGTTCTTGTCCTCATGGAGCCTACATTATAGTGGGGGCTTAAAGTCAACAAACAATTAAACATATAACTGCATAATGCAGCAAAACTCTGAAATATTGCACCTGAGATAACTGCTATTGAGATATAATGTGACTGGAACTTGATTGCTAGTGTGCCCTTTCCTGTTTGGCACTACAGGAGAACTAAAATTCTGATTTTCTAATGGATGGAAAGTGGGCTAAGGGACAATTTTTAAGTGACTGTCTTGTGATTGTTTGAGACACTCAATTATTTCACTACAGATCGAGTATTTCTTATCCAAAATGCCTGGGACCAGAGCTGTTTCTGATTTAGCATTTTTTTAAGATATTGGAATATTTGCATATACACAGTGAGATATCTTGGGGATGAGACCCAAGTCTAAATACAAAATTTATTTATGTTCTTTATCCATATTATATGCATAGCCTGAAGGTAATTATATGCAATATTTTTAATGATTTTGTACATGAAAGGAAGTTTTGACTGCATTTTGACTGTGACATGTCATGTGAGGTCAGGTGTGGAATTTTCCACCTGTAGCCTCATAATAGCCAAAAAAGTTGGTATCAAAAAAGTTTCAGATTTCAGAGCATTTCAGATTTTAAATTTTTTGATGAGGTATGCTAAAACTGCTGTGTACATTTTGGACAATACAGACCATATCTAAAAATGATGTTTCTCAGTACCCTTGCAACTATATGATCCCTTAATAAAGTTGGATCTTATTTATAATTATTATGTCAGGTTTTACTAAATAATATCAGTTGGAGATAATTGCTATAAATAAAAAGCAGGTCAGAGATTAGGAAGAAGTGGTGGGGGAGGTAATAATTTTAATTGGGTGGCCAGAATGACCCCTTTGAAAAGGTGACATTGAGGCAGACACCTAAAAGCCCAAAGAAGCAATCCCTGTAGATATTTGTGGAGAGGATTTTGAAGGCATGATTGACAAGATTTGCTGTTAGACTTTAGATCCATTATGAAAGAAAGAAAAGAGTTAAAAACAACAAGATTTTTTTTTAAATTTAAGCTACTGTTTATCTTTCAGCATTTATTAGAAGGATAATTTTAAGTATCTATCAATTGTGAGCAATAATGTGATTGTCAATATTACACTATGTGACTAATTCACTTAAAATTAAAAAAATTCAGTGTTCCAAAAAAATTATTTGAGATTAAAATTTCTTATGCTGCCTGAGGCCTAACAACTAAGATTGGGAGGCAACAAATTGCCAGAGCCAATATTTCCCAGCCTGTTTGAAAGGGTCAGACCTTTAAATTATTTGCGATTTTATACTTAAAATTCCTTTAAAAGGTATAAAGAAATACTCTTTAAATTAAATGAATTATAATAACTTATATTTTGAGAATTTCATATCTAAATCCATGCCGGAATACACAAAGTCAAGGACAGGGATAGATTCCTACCTCCGAAACTTCCTATTAGCTGACTTAGGAAAGTTAATCTAAAAATTTTAATTGTTAACATCTGCCAAATACACACGCTTCAGAAAATTGCTAAAATTGTATTGTATTGTTTTTCTTCTCTGAAGCTAATTTTGGAACTTAATGCTTCAAAATATATGTATTTGGTTTTATTAATATATTTTCATTGCTATTAATATGTTACTTTCTACTGTGTGTGTCAGTACTCTTCCACTCAATGTAATATAAACTAATGTAATAAAATTCCTGAGCTCCTGAAACATTATTTGTTCCTCTTTTGTCTGGATGCTCCTAATATTAAAACTTCCTATGTTATCTCATGCAATTCTTTATTTATTTGTACTGAGTATCATAGTTAATATATCCACCAACCCCATGAGGACATTATTGTGTGGTGGCAGATAGCATGGTCTTCATGCCAGGTAGACTGAAATTTTCTTAGTCGCCCACTTGTTGTCCATTAAAATGATTTAGTTTATAAATAGCTTTCCCAAGCCTCAATTTTGGTTATAAGTTACATGTGTTTAACAGTTATATCTAAGGTGTAAGATAGGTGTCAAAACTAAATAAGATAATGCATAACTAAGAATAGAGTCTGGTATGCAATGATCTCTTAAAAACTTAAGCTATTAGTGTGTCTTACTTGAAAAAAATGTTCAACACATGAATGATAATTTTTTTGAGAAAAAGCACATTGAATTTTCGTCAATGCTAGTGGAGGAGACAGAATAATGGACATGGAATCACTAATCAGAAATTTTGCTGCATAATAGGAGATCTAGTTTCAGGTACCTCTCCAATCAGAGTTTTCACTACGGGATTATAGTTTAGTTAGGAGTGAAAAAACTGTTCTATGTGAATACTGGCTTAACTTATTTTAGTTGTGATCATTTATGAAATATATCCAAACTCTCTGTTTCAAGGTGTTCTAATCTGTAAAGTATTTCTTCCATGTAGAATTTTATCATTATATTAGATACTTTATAGTAGCACCAGTGTTCCATGACTCTAACCTTTTGTTCAAGGTAAAATTCTTATTGCTGAGATTGCACAAGGTTGTGGTCTATGCAACTCTGTAATTTTAGAGAACAGAGTATATGTTTGGGGAGTATTTTGTTTTCTCAAATCTACCCTATTTATGTTGCTATCTTTTGAGCTTTTGTATTTATTCCTTCAAGGGAATATTTTTTAAAGATTTATATTAGATCAGAATTACATTTTCTAAAGTGGTCAGAAAATATGAATTATAGCAACTCCACCAACCTGAATTAACACAGAGTCTAGTCTGTTTGCATATTAAAATGAGAGAAAGTAAACAGCTCCCAACTGTTAAGTTTGTTCTTCATTTCTATAACTCGAGACTTTTCAAATTTATATTTTAGTATTTCTATTTTATTCATCTGAATTAGGACATTCCATTGTAATATTATAAGGTTATGTTTTTGTAACACTAATAGCAGAGCACCTATATAAAAGAGAAATCCCATAATAGTATATCTGAGATGAACCATTTTTCAAGATAATTTTATCCATTCCAGAACAGTAAAATTATCTTTTATTAATAATAGAGAAAATTTGGTGATTTGTCAATAACGCTTTTCTGTCTTTATAAAACCTTAAATTGATCTTTCAGGTGTTTTGTCTTTTTTATGTGTATGTGTTGGATTGTGTGTATTATTAGTCAATATTCTTATACTCATTTTATAATAAAGAACTAAATCAAAACTATACTTCTGAAGAAATATCTTCCAAATAGCATAGCATTAACATACATATAATATAAATTGAAGTTAAAGACTATAGGAGAAATAGGAAGAAACATAATCATAATAGAAAAACTTAATTCACTGTTTTCAACATGTTCCTGATTAAATAGAAAGCATAGGCCGGGTGCGGTGGCTCACGCCTGTAATCCTAGCACTCTGGAAGGCCGAGGCGGGTGGATCGCTCAAGGTCAGGAGTTCAAGACCAGCCTGAGCAAGAGCGAGACCCCGTCTCCACTAAAAAATAGAAAGAAATGATCTGGACAACTAAAAATACATGTATATAGAAAAAATTAGCCGGGCATGGTGGCACATGCCTGTAGTCCCAGCTACTCAGGATTCTGAGGCAGGAGGATCACTTGAGCCCAGGA
>RJWJ010022301.1:0-26984 GCA_004363605.1 Indri indri | reverse complement strand
GAAAATCACAACCAACTTTTCTTTGGCAGGGAAGGCTCTGTGGACTAATGAGCTCCAGATAGCTCTGGGTGGTCAGCGGCCTCCACAGAGTCTGTAAAGTCCCACCTTGGGTTTCCTCTTTTAATGATGTCCAAAATAGACCTATTCATCTATTTTTAGACTTTCTAAAATTAGCAAGAGAAAAACAGAGCAGCACGCTGAAGCCATAGGATACTTCATTACCTCAGTTATTAGCCTGACAAAATAAGTGACTTTCCATTAAACAGCAGCGACAGAAAAGGAGAGAGGTTTAGAGGTCAATGGCTCCTGTGATATGAATCCCTAAATGTAGCTTTTCTCTAGGGACTGTCGGAATTAACTGCTGACAAGCTAATTGCTCTTATTCCCTAATTAACCAAGCCTTGCTTCATTAGTAGTTTGTGGCAATTGGACAACATTTTCAAGGATCTAAAGATCTACCCAATAATAATTAGTAAACAACTGAAATGAAGCCAGCCTCCACTTGTTGACAAGATTAATTGAATAATTATTGTTTCATTGAGAATAAAAAGAGCAAGGAAATGTAGCTAGGGAATCTGCATCCGTCTTTCCTGGGGCAAAATTTCCTGGGCAACACACAAAAGCTTTCTATTAAAAGGAACTTGCTGAATCGGATCTATGCAAAGAACCCCAACATGGAATTTAATATTGAATTTGTTATGATTTATTGGGTCTTAACTATTTTCAATAAAGTGTACTTTTTCATACATACACTTAACATCTGTACATATCGTTTAAAACACTAACCATATGGATAGACTTCAAATAGGCATCTAACAAATGCTTTACACATATATAACTTTGCAAAAACTAATTGATTCAGCAAAGCAAATTGTACTCTGAAACAACTTCTGGGAAATATCTCAGAACAATGTGTTTGGTTTAGTTTGACTTAATAGCTGTGATTTTTGAAATTGTTCAACTGGTTTTTCAGGACTGAGTGCAAAAGACAAAAATTTACATCACATTTCCATGGAAATGCTTTTTCGGTGTGTCATAATTAAGCACTAGTGTGGATTTTGAAGTTTGAAAATCGGTCACTGTGGATGGTCCATGATTTCGTTGTACTCGAGCCTGCTTTTTTCTTGTCAAAAAGGATTTCAACCACACAGCTCAAACTGTCAGTAAAAAAAGGATCCCGGCTGTCTCAGACACGATAGTTCCCTCTGGAGACTTGACAGACCATTAGTAAAAACCCATTTTAAAAGGTCTGGATATTTGCCGACCCCTCTATCAGTGGGAAATAAGATCTCTTGGGCAACCACAGGGATGTCTACTCGTCTTATTAGAGGAGGAAGAGGGGAGTCTATCATTTTCTTCCAAAATGGA
This sequence comes from Indri indri, assembly GCA_004363605.1. Lineage (NCBI taxonomy): Eukaryota > Metazoa > Chordata > Mammalia > Primates > Indriidae > Indri > Indri indri. The sequence goes on along the minus strand of RJWJ010022301.1, from coordinate 25,616 downwards.
CTGACATTATTGGGCAAGTTTGAAAGCTGAGGGGAAACTCTGAGCAAGGAATCTAGAATTGGGGTGCTCAGCTACCCCCATGTGACAACTTTATGAAACCTACATTATGGGAAGTTACTTTATCCCAACAAATTACACCAAGATGAGGAGATGGTGATAGTAGCAGTGGCAAATGCTATTGCTAAGTACTCTACATGCATTCATGCATTTAATCCATATAAGGATCCCTGCAGGGGAAATTTTCTTCTGTCTCTAATTTATAAATGAGGAAGCTGAGGCTCAGAAAAGCCAGGTCTCTTTTAAAAGTCCACATAGTTGATCAATGGAGAAGGAGGAATCAAACCCAGGTCTCTCTGGCTCCATAACTAGAATGGCAGCCAGGAAATTATCTACTAGAATCATGGTTATGTAGATGGTTATATAGAATATAGATGATCTAGAATCAAACAATACAATTTGGAAAGAAGAAAAAGAATCAGTCCATCTAGGTTAGTTAATTGAAAATCACATCTCACCAAGAAGCTGCCGTGATCATGGGGCCAGGAGTTAGATTTGTGCTCACCATATACCGAGAAAGTACCAGGGATATCATTTCTTTGTCTAAATTAATCTCTGTTCTCAAATGGAAGAGCCCGCCTGGCTCCCACAGTAGGAGCAGCAATGGAACGCGGAAGGTCCGGCAGCCTCACAGAGCAGTGGACGCAGAATTGTACTGAACAGGGGCCTGGCTGTTCAGGCAAAGCTCCAGGGGGGTGAGGAAGGGAAATCATTGCGGCTGGCAGGAAAGTCCACATGCTGGAGAGGAAAGAGCATTAGGCTGGGAATCAGGAAACCCAGGTTCATCTTGGCTCTGCCCTTTGACCGACCCTGGGCAAAATCACTCCAGGGTCATGTGATTCTCAGTCCAGGCTGAACCCGAACCACTCACTCTCAGTAGCTGATTTTGGTCAACGCATGTATGGGAGGACATTGCAGGCACTTAGCTGGAGGCCACAGATGCTAAACGACTACCATGCACAGGCTAATCCTGTGTGGTGAAGACTGCTTCTGCCCCAGAATGCCCATAATGCCTCCATTGAAAACTGAAGTTCAACCTGCAGATTCTCCTCTATCACTGGAGGGAGTGGCATCTCTCTCTTGAAGTCCTTGTTGGGAGTGGCAGGTCAGTGCCGCTGGTGGGCTGCTGGCTGCCTTCCCCTCTGTGACCAGAGCACATCCAAGTGGCTGTTTTAGCTCTTAGGTGTCTGACTGAGTCTTAATTTAGGGAAGGATTCCTTGATTAGGGGAAAAATGCTAATTTTGACAATCAGTGGATTAGAAGACCTTTAAGCTCCTTCCTATTCTGGGTATTTGTGAGTAGAGGAAAATTGAGACTGAAAGTGAGAATGGGAGGTTCTAATGGGAGAAGGAGTCAAGTTTGATAAGATCTGCAAGAACAAATGAGCAGGCTCAGCTGAGCGCTGAGTCTTTGATTGGCCAATGACCCCAGTGGGTCACAGGTGTGTAGGGTTCTGACATCACTCATTCAAATGCAGATGTAATCCAACTGGATTAGTGGCCAGGGCTGGAAGATGCTCCCTCAGGCCTCCTCATAGTAATTAGCAGGTGATGCTTATTGCAGGTTTGGGTTTTCTAATTGCTGTTCATGCAGGTTTTTCAGTATGGGGTTGGTATGGCCTTGGAATGCAAATCTGCTGCCAGTTAACGAGTCTGTGTGGCCTAATTCTTATGTGGCAGAGTAGAAGAAATTCTTGTTATACCTGTGCCTCTGTTACAAAAAGTTTCATGCAAATCAGAATTTAAAAGTTCAAATTCGTGTTCAAATGCAATGCGGCAGCTTGCACTCATTCTGCCCTGGAAACTGGAAAATCTTTCTTTAATGCATGTAATTACCTGCTAACTGCTTTATCTATTTATATTGTGTTTCCGCAAAGTGGTGGATGGCCATCTTACCTATGGAAGCCCACACAATGTTGGGTTGCCCTTTGAATAATTCATTCCAAACAGACTACCTCAGAGAAATTATGTCTTTTATTTTTCCTCAGAAACTCTTCAGAAAAGAGAACTAAATAAACAGAAGTGGTCTTAAAAATAAATACAAGGAAAGAGGGAAAATTTATAGTTATTTATTGGACAATGTCTCTAGTAATGTTTTTATTGTAAATTTCAGTAACAGGATATAAATTATTAAAATGTCATATAAAATTGATCATGTTCTGTCTCTTGCAGCTTCCCCTAGGATTAAGGGAGGCTAAATCCACGCAGGGGCTGGCATGTTAAGCTAGCAGTCATTGTTTGCAGCTGAAAGTTTTGTAAGGCTCTACTATATTGAATAACGTAAGTGGCCTAAGGCCCTACCACCCTGAATGTGCCCCATCTTGTCTGAATAACGTAAGTGGGGTAAACACAAGCAGAAATGCCACTGTGAGTGAGCACAGGCAAGCCTTAAGGATTCACAGTCTTTACAGAGGACTCTACGGTGCTTTGTGAGTATTAGATGTGAAGTATAATATGTTGTCCCTGTTTACTACCCTAATGGAGATATCGGATATAGGCACAAAGAAGAGATAAGAAGCAACATGAGGCACAATAGTACCCTTCAGCGCGTTTACTGAATACCTGCGTGGGCAGCACGCCAGGCTCAGAAGTAGCGCTACCAGGTAAAACTACCAGCGTGACTTCGAGGCATCCGCAGCAGAATCTGAGTTCAGTGGTGGTGCGGTCTGAGGATGTAGAGACACCCGAGAGCAGGCCGAAAGTGACAGAGTAGATAGTTGCATGGATTTTGGACTCTACTCTCTTGTCACTCTCTGGGGACTTATTTCTTATCTCTTCTTTGTGGCCATATCGTGTAGAGGTGTCCCTTCTCTCTCTCTCATTCTCTCTGGGTCTCACACACGCGCACACACTTTAATTTTGCTGCTGGGTCGCTCAGTGCAAGGTCACCAGATCTCACTGTTCACCTCCAGAATCCAAAGGAGACATTGCCTGTGACATTCACTCTTTCTGTCAGGATAGGAACAGAGCCAAAAGGCACAGGATGGCTTGGCCTGGGGAGGGGAAACGGGCTGAAGTTGTTCTGGTATGTTCTACCTGCTTGGCTCCCAAGATTCTGAATGAGCCGGGAATCACGGAGAGAAGGCTAAGGATTGGGGACTCCAATGAACATTTTGACTTCTGTGGTGCATTTCAAGATATGTTTTATTTGTGTGAGATTGTTCAGAAAATTATATTTCTGTTGATAATTGCATGGAAATATTTGTGTAGTTTAACAATACAATTGATTGATTTTAATGGAATACACACTCCCATGTCCCGGGGAGCCTGTTTTCTCGGCAGGAGTAAGGCTGAAATATGGGGCATGTTTCCAAAGGGACTGCTAGACAGTGCTAGAACTTGCAACAGAATGCTGGATATATCACACCAGTGTCTTTGTTAGTGGTTAACACCCAACATACACATAAACTCTACTAACTGTACCAACACACACACTTACACATTTACATATTGGGTTAATTTAGCTACAGAACCTTAATTAAACCTTGTTTTTTCACAAATTTCTTGCTGTAACTGCTAGGTGGGTCCCTGGGACCTGTGAGTCCCATTAGCTGCATTCCCATGGCTTCCACACAGCAGGACAATCTATTATTTTATCAGCCCTATTCAACCTTACAAAAAGATCTCTTCCTGCGTGGGCTGATACTCTAAGTGCTGATTTCAGACCAAGACCCGCTGCTCTATTAGCTGTTTCTTTCTACATGCCTGAATGCAGACCCCCAGAAACAAGGAGATGAATGGAAATGCAAACAGACTTTCAGCTCCAGCAGATGCAACAATCACTTCACAAATTTCATTTGCACAGAGGTAAAAAAGAAAGAGTGAAAGTGGGCCCAGAGTGAAGAAATGTAAATGTGTTATAGCAGATGCTTCTTGTATACTAGGAATAACCTGGACTGACATAAACCGATATTGTCCTCACTGATCTTTTTCTTAAAATTCATGTTTACAGGCTGTAAGAGCCAGTGTTGGTTATGTTATGCTTTCCAATTGATTTCTAGCTTTTGAATAGACTTAAATTAAAAACAATCTTTTCAAAAATTCTTGACTTATTTGCATGGTGACCACATAACTGGAGTTCACAGGATAGATGCCAACCATGCACATTCTTCATTGTTCAAATCTGTTTCCCTTCCCCCAGATCGAGCTTGACCTGTAGGTGAAGGGCCCCAGTGTAGGGGTGGGAGAGGCTTAGTTGCCTTTTCAGCTTTCCCCTCTTTCTGGCACCCAAAAGGGGAAGGAGGCAGGGTTGGTGTAATAGAGCTAGTTCGGCCCCTCCTAACAAGTCCTAGTGTCTCTGTTTGCAGCTTCGTTTGGAATGTGGGTACCTGATGCTTCTCTATTCTGGCCAATTTAAGACCTGAAATACGAAGTCATCTTTTCATGTTATAGAATGACTTGGGAATCTTTTCATTTCTCTACTTCTAAAAATCAGAACATTTTAAATATCATTAAACACATTTGCTCCTGAGAGTTTCGCTGGAACTTGCCTTTAAAAATTTTTTGGTCTGGTGCTTTTTGGAGAGGAAGGGCTTATTCTTGGTCTCCTATTTCAATTTTCTTCCATAGTTAGGTTATTAATTTATTCATTTTTATCCATTTTTAACCTTTTCTTTTTTTTTGAAGTATACTTCACATATAGTAAAGTGCAAAATCTTAAGCATACAGCTTGATGATTTTACATATGTCTAAACGCATGTAACCACCACACAGAACAAGAAACAGGCATTGTCAGCAGTCCAGTAGGCGAGCTCATTCTGCCCCCAGAAGTAACCATTATTTTAACCTCTATCACATGTTTGTTCTGAGCTTCTATAGATAGAATCATCCAGCATGTACTCATTTGTGTCTGCCTTCTTTTGCTCATTAGGTTTCTGAGATCCATCTATTGGAGTATAAAAAGTTGTTTGCAAATATGCAATATTCCTGAATATTTTATCTTTCTGTCAAATCTGAGAAGAATACTTGAGAAGAGACTATAATCAAAATCAGAGTAATCAGAAAGAGGATTCAAGATAAGGAAAGATGAAGAAAAAGGAAACGGAAGCGAAAGTGTGTGCAATATCTACCCATCTATCTGCCTACGTGCATGATCATCGTCTGAGAGATTGCATTGCCAGTGCTAAAACAATGATTCTGGAATAGTGCACTGCAAAAAGAAAAAATCTTGCTAGGCTGGAACTAAACAAAGTACTAAGTCTCTGTAAAACCTAGGCATAAAACAAGAGGAAGGGAAGGGAAATGAAAGCATGGCAAAAATCTCATTCGGGGGTGGCGAAAATTACGTTAAAAAAATGTGTTCTGCCGGGCGCGGTGGCTCACGCCTGTAATCCTAGCACTCTGGGAGGCCGAGGCGGGCGGATCGTCCTGAGCTCAGGAGTTCGAGACCAGCCTGAGCAAGAGCGAGACCCCGTCTCTACCAAAAATAGAAAGAAATTAATTGGACAGCTAAAAATATGTATAGAAAAAAATTAGCCGGGCATGGTGGTGCATGCCTGTAGTCCCAGCTACTCGGTAGGCTGAGACAGTAGGATTGCTCGAGCCCAGGAGTTTGAGGTTGCTGTGAGCTAGGCTGACGCCACGGCACTCGCCCCAGGCAAGAGAGTGAGACTCTGTCTCAAAAAAAAAAAAAAAAATGTGTTCTAACGAGCTCTTCTTATCAGGGAAAGGGGTAAAGAAATGGAGGACCAATGAGCTTTTGGAGAGAGAACAGTTGGTATCTGCATTTCACGGAAGGGTTAAATAAAAGATGTTTGTTTGTGGCCCCCAGAAAAAAAGAAAGGAATATTTATGAATGGGAAAATTACAGCAGCATTCCTCCATAAGAGGGGATGGAAACAAAACAAGGCCAAAAAAGTACAATAAACATATATATGGGACAAATAAAATCAAGAATATGAGCTTTATGTAAATAGACTGAATTTTCCAGTTTAAAAGCCAGACTAATAAACTGAATGTGCCATTTACAAAACACACCAAATAAAATTAGTAGACTCTGGTGCTAGTCAAGATGGCGTCGGCCCACCACAGTCCATCTCTCCCACGGATTACGACGGAGAATCCAGACAGACAGCAAAAAGCAGCTATCTCAGAATCAAAAAGGGAACAATGAGCAGACATACGGGGAGGAAGGTGAAGAATGACCAGCGGGGGTTGAGTTTTCTTGTTTTCTCCTCCTCAGCAAATTATTAACAAATAGAATCCAGCAATATACAAAATGGATAATATATCAAGTGGGGTTAATGCTAGGAACGAAAGGCAGGTTCAATGTTTGACAATCAATCAACGTAATTCACCATAGTAACAGACTGAAGAAGAAAAACCGCATCATCACCTCAACAGACACAGGAGAAGCATTTGACAAAACTCAACATTCATTCAGGATAAAAACTCTCAGCAAAGTAGGCATAGAAGGAAATTTCCTTAACCTCATAAAGGGCAAGATATAAGTTTATTAAAATGAATTCCTAAAGAAATGAGAAGCTTTAATGGGACACTTACCATAAACGAAGCTGGAATGGGGACTTAGTGTTCATTGACAAGATAATGGTAAATTGTACTTAATCTTCTGAAGTTGTTTATAACACATGATTCTAGATCAGTGTTTCTCAAATCTAGAAACTCATTAGAATCACCTGTGGGGTTGTTTGTTTATTTTAACTTAATTTTTTAAAAAATACGGTTTCTGGTGAGCCCCAGACCGTTTGAATCAGAATCTCTAGGAGTAGGGCCTGAACGCTAATATTTTCCTGAAGTCCCCATGTAATTCTAATGTGAAAACTAAGTTTGACAACCACCGTTCTCGTTTACTGAGAAAGATGGAAAGCTCCCCAAATTATTTTATAAAACCATCTATAATTTAAAACCTCTAACCAATGAAGAAAACTAAAGACTAATTGCTTATACATATAGAAGCAGAAATTAACATATTAGGAAATAGAATTCTATAATATATGAAAAGATACATTTATTTTATTGGTGTTATAAATAACACCAATATATATTGTTGATATATAATGGATTAATTGTTATATCATTAAAGTAGGAAAATTATATTATCATATGTAAAGAAATTTGATAATATTAGAAAGTCATTTTAATTAAAAAATTCTACAATAGCATGAGTGGATTAATAAAATGTGGTATATGTATACCATGGAGTATTACTCAGCCATGAAAAATGGTGAACTAATACCTTTTTTAATAACCTGAATGTAACTGGAGACCATTCTCCCAAGTGAAGTATCACAAGAATGGAAAAACAAACCACATGTTCTCATTATTAAATTAGAACTAATCGATCAACACTCATGTGCACGTATGCAAGTAAAACACAATGGAAATCAAGCAGGTGGGGGGAGGTGGAAGGGATGGGTAAAATCACACCTAGTGGGTACAATGCACACTATCTGGGTGATGGGAAAACTTATAATTTTGACTCAAACTGTACAAAACCAATTCATGTAGCCAAAACATTTGTACCACTGTAATATTCTGAAATAAAAGTTAAAGAACAAAAGGAAAAAAAAATTCTACAATAGCAATTTAAAAACTATTTTTGTTTTATAAAAATTGTTTACCAAAATCACTTAAATAGTAAAACATAGAGTCTATTTCAATTAAAATCAGGAACTGGATAATGCTACCTAATATCACTACTGTTATTCAATAATGTCTTGAATATTCTATAGCAGTGTTGCTTAAACTTTACATGAATCATCTGGGAATCTTTTATTTTTAATTTATTTTTAAAATTTTATTTTGGTAAAAAGACTTATGAGATCTATGTTCTTTATAAATGTTTAAGTGTACAATATAGTATTGTTAACTATAGGTACAGTGTAGTACAGTGGCTCTCTAGAACATATTCATCTTGCATAATTGAAACTTTATGCCTGTTGATTAGCAATTTTCCATTTCCACCTTTCCCCAAGCCCCTGGTAAATACCATTCTACCCTCTGATTCTATGAGTTGGACTATTTTAAATACCTCATATAATTGGAATCATGTGGTTTTGTCTTTCTGTGACTGGTTTGTTTTGCTTAATGTAATGTCTTCATGTTTCATCCATGTTTTTGCATATCACAGAATTCCTTCTTTTTAAAGACTGAATAATATTCATTGTATATATACTGAACTTTTATTCATCGTGTGATGGAACTTTAGGTTGTTTCATTCTTGAAAGAGCTGATCACTCTGGCTAGGACTTCCAGTACAACATGGAATAGAAGTGGCAAAAGTGGGCAGTGTTGCCTTGTTCCTAATCTCAGAAAAAAAGCTTTCAGTTTTTACCATTGAATGTGATGTGAAATTGTCATATATGCCTTTATTATGTTGAGGTACCTTCTTTCTATACCTAATTTGTTGAGATTTTATATCATAAAAGAATGTTAACTTTTGTCAAATGCTTTTTCTGCATCTCTTTGGATGATCATATGATTTTTTTCCTCATTCTGTTAATGTGGTGTATTCCATTAATTGATTTGCTTGAATTCCAAGGATAAGTCCCACTTGCCCAAGGTGTATGATCCTTTTTATGTGTTGCTGGATTTTGTTTGCTAGTATTTTGTTGAGGATTTTTACATCTATATTCATCAGGGATATTGGCCCACAGTTTCCTTTTCTTGTAGTTTTTTTGTTGTTGTTTTCTAAGAGACAGGGTCTTGCTCTGTTGCCCAGGCTGGAGTGCAGTGGTGTGATCATAGCTCACTGTGATGTGACTCAGGTGATCCTTCTGCCTCAACCTCCCAAGTAGCTAAGATTACAGGTGTGTGCCACCATACCTAGCTAATTTTGTAGAGATGGGGTCTTGCCATCTTGCCCAGGCTGGCCTCAAACTCCTGGGCTCAGGTGATCCTCTCACCTCAGCCTCCCAAAGCACTGAAATCATACTTGTGATGCATGGTGTCCAGTCCTCTTCAAGTCTTTGTCTGGCTTTGGTATAAAGGTAATGCTGGCCTCATGAGTTTGGAAGTATTTCCTCCTCTTTTATTTTTTGGAAGAATTTGTGAAGGATTAGTGTTTGGTAGAATTCACCAGTGAAGCTATGTGGTCTTTGGCTTTTCTTTTTTGGGAAGTTTTTGATTATTCATTCAATCTCCTTACTTGTTATAGGTATGTTCAGACTTTCTCTTCATTATTCAGCCTTAATAGGTTGAATGTTTTAGAAATTTATTCATTTCCTCTAAGTTATACAGTTTGTTGGTATATAATTATTCATAGTAATTTCTTATGATCTTTTTATTTCTGTGGCATAAATTGTAATGTCTCCTTTTTGTTTCTGATTTTATTTATTTAGGTCTTTGCTCTCTCTTTCTCTTTTTTCTTAGTCTAGCTAAATGTTTGTCAATGTTTATCTTTTCAAAAAATCACTTGTTAGTTTTATTGATTTTTTTCTACTCTCTATTTCATTTATTTCTGCTCTAATATTTATTTCCTTCCTTCTGCTAATTTTGGGCTCAGGTTGTTATTCTTTTTCTATCATGGTTCCTTGAGGTGTAGAGTTAGCTTATTTATTTGAGGTCTTCTTTTCTAAGATGAATGTTTATCACAGTAAACTCCCCTCTTTTTCCTCATCCCATAAGTTTTAGTATATTGTACTTTCATTTTTATTTATCTCAAGATATTTTTAAATTTCCCTTTTAATTTCTTCTTTGACCCATTGATTGTTCAAAAGTGCATTGCTTAATTTCTACATATTTGTGAATTTTCCAGTTTTCCTTCTGCTGTTTGTTTCTAGTTTCATTCCATTGCAGTTGGAAAAGATACTTGGAAAGATTTCAGTCTTCTCCTTAAATTTGTTAAGACTTGTTTTGTGACCTAATATGTGATCTATCCTGGAGAATGTTTTGTGTACACTTGAGAAGAATACATATTCAGTTGCTGTTATGTGGAATGTTCTGTATATGTCTGTTAGTCCATTTGGCTGTAATGCATAATTCATATAGCATTAAGTCCACTTTTTATTTGCTATTGGGTTGATCTATGTGGTATTGAAAGTGGGGCACTGAAGTTTCCTACTATTATTGTATTGCTCTGTATTTCTTCCTCCTGTCAATGTTTGCTTTATACATTTATGTGTTCTAATGTTGCGTGCATATATATTTATAATTCCTATATCCTCTTGTTGAATTGATCCTCTTGTTACTATATAATGTTCTTCTTGTTACAGTTTTTGACTTAAAGTCTCTTTTGTCTAATATAAGTATAGCCATCTTTGCTTTCTTTTGGTTGACATTTGCATGGAATATCTTTTCTATCTCTTCACTTTTGGCCTACATGTATACTTAAATCTAAGGAGAGTCTCTGTAGACACCATATGGTTGGACCTTGTATTTTAGCTTGTGTTTGCCCATTCAGTCATTGTATATCTTTCGATTGGGAAGTTTAATCTGTTTACATTTAAAGTAATTATTGATAGAGAAGGATATATTTTTGCCATTTTGTTAATTGTTTTCTGCTTGTCTTATAGTTCTTATGTCCTCTTTTCCTGTCTTGCTGTTTTCCATTGTGTTTCATTGATGTTTTTGTATTGCTATGCTTTGATTCCTTTCTCTTTTTTTTTTTTTTTGTGAAACTTCTATAGGTATTGTCTTTGTGTTTACCATGGAGCTTACATAAAATATCGTATAGTTCTAATAATCTATTTTAGGCTGATAACAACCTAATTGTTAATTGTATACCAAAATTCTACTTTTTAATTTTTCTCCTCCCTGCTTTATGTTCCTAGTGTCACAACTTACATTTACTTGTATTATGTACCCATTAACATAAATTTTTAGTTATAGTTGGTTTTAATACTTTTATCTTTTAACTTTTATATCAGAATTCAAAGTGAATTACCCACAATTATTACAATAATACATTATCTGTTTTTGTCTATATATTTAACTTTACCAATGAGTTTTAGGCTTTCTTAAGCTATTCTGTTGCTGTTTAGTGTCCTTTCTTTTCAACTTTAAGAATGCCCTTTAGCATTTCTTCCAAAGCGAGTATAATGGTAATGAACCCCCTTAGCTTTTGTTTGTCTGGGAGTGTTTATCTCTCCTTCATTTTTAAAGAAAAATTTTACTAAGTATAGTGTTTTTAGCTGGTAGTCTTTTTTTTTTCTTTCAGCACTTTAAATATATCACCCAACTCCCTTTATGCCTACAAAATTTCTCCTGAAAAATCTGCTGATAGTCTTATGGCAGTTCCCTTGTCTTTGACTTTTGACAATTTAATTACAATGTGTCTTGCTGTGGATTTCTTTGGATTCTTCTTATTTGGGGTCTTGGGCTTCCTGGATCTCGGTGTCTATTTCCATTTCCAGATTTGGGGAGTTTTCAGACATATTTCTTTATGTAAGCTTTCTGATACTATCTCTCTCTTTTTCTTCTTTTCAGATTCCCATAATACGTATGTTGTTCTACTTGATAATGTCCCATAAATGTCTTAGGCTTTATTCATTCTTTTTTATTCCTTTTTCTCTTTGCTGCTTGTACTGAATAATTTCCAATGACCTGTCTTCATGTTCCTTAATCCTTTCTTCTGTTTAATCTAGTCTGCTATCGAATCCCTCTAGTAAAATTTTCAGTTCCATGATTTCTGTTTGGTACTTTTTAACATTTTCTATCTCTTTGCTGAAATTCCCACTTTGTTCCCACATTGTTCTCCTGCCCTGGGTGAGCATCTTTATAAGTTTTTTGTTGATTTCCTTGACAGGTAAATGATATATCTCTGTTTTGTTAGGGCCAATTTCTGGAGATGTATCTTGCTCTTTTATTTGGAACATTTTTGTCTGATTCTTCATTTTCTATTACTCTCTTTGTTGGTGTCTGTGCATTAGATAAAACAGCCACCTTTCTTATTGTTTATGGACTGAACTCATCCTGGAGAAGACACTCACCAATCAGCCTAGTCATGGATTCTGGGGGCCTCTCAAACATTTGTGCAAGTCCAACTCACTTTCTTTTTCATTAGTGGCTCCTAGATATCTAGAGTATGGTATGTCCCATCAGGTGCTCTGTGACAAGTAAGACTGAAGCCCCCAGATAAGTTGGGTCATTGTATGTGTGGTACAAATCTTTCCCTCCCCAATTAGAAGCTGGGAGTCTAGAGTTTTGTGCACTCACTCTGTGATGAGCTGGGGGAAGGAGCTGTGGTGACTGCTAGCCCTAACTGCCATCTCAGTTCTCACTGGTCCTTGACAGCTAGAGTATGCCATGTCTTATCAGTGCTCCAAGACAGGCTAGTAAGAAGCCAGTTCTCTGGGTAGCCCCTGGAATAGTTGGGGCATTAGACACATGGTATACATCTTTTTCTTCCCAGGGAGAACCTGGAAAATGGAGAGTTTTGTCCAGATTATATGGTACCAGGGCTAGGAATTATGGCAAGAGGGTATCTCAAATTTTCCTACTGGGGGCTGGTTTTACTTTTGCCTGGGGTACAGGAGCCTCTTAACTAGTTTCTGAATTTTTCACAAAGGAAATTTGTTCATGAATTGTTGTTGAATTGGTGTGTTCATGGGATAAAGGAGGGTCCAGAGCTTTCTATTCTGCTATTGTGCTCATTAGTATGGGGTCTTTTTGAAATGCAGATTGTGATTCAGTAGGTCTTGGGATGGGACTTCAGATTCTGTATTTTTAATAAGCTCTTAGATATTGCCAGTGCTCTTGATTCCACACTTTCAGTAGCAAGATTAACAAAAGAAATAAGATAAGAACATTGAATAATCAGCATGAACACTAGAAAAGTAAAAGAAATGAAATTTTTGCCAGTTATTTCAATTTATATTTAGAAAATCTGAGACTATGGTAAAAAGACTAGCAAAGTTAATAAGGTGCCTAATAGTTGGTAAATATATGAGAACACTTCTATTCTATGCTTGCAGTAATTATCTAGAAGTGAAAACAGAAAATATATTTTGTTCCTAATAGTAGAAATTATAAAATATTTAGTAATAATCTTCAGCATTTCACAAGACCCAACACAAGAACATATGCAATATTATTGAAGAACATAAAATGTGTAGGGGTTAGATTTAGGTGAGAAGAAGATAGTAGGTTTTAGACATATCAAGTGTATAGTGCTGGTGGAATATCCAATTAAAGATATCAAGCAGGCAGTTTGATATATGGGTCTTGTCCAAGACAGATGGATGGAGATAAAGGGATGGGAGCTGTTGGCATTATAGGTCAGGCATACTTTTTGAAAAGTTTATTAATGGGCTTCATGGTATACATGAAGTTACTAAAATTATTTGGAAAAATTTACAGTTGTATAATATTTTTCCCCCCAGGGACAAGGTCCAGAATTTTCATCAGCTTCTCAAAGGAGTCTATGACCTGAAAAAGTTTAAGGACTGCTGATATAGATGGTGGTTGAGGTTATAGGAATGGGTGAAATTACTCCATAGGAATATGTAGTGAGAAGATAGACAATGATGGACTTTTATAGTAGAACAACACCTACAGGATAGGTAGAGGAAGATAGGAATGAACAGGGATGTAGTAGGAAAACCAAGAGAGTGTAACATTCTAGAAATCAATGGAAGAGAGTGTTTCAAGAGAGAAAAAAGGAAGTCCATGGAGATTAAGCAAGCTAAAGACAGAATCCCATACACTGAATGGCAGCAAGAAGGTCATCGATAACTGACGAGAGTAGTTGCAATGTATTAGAGACTTAGTTGGAAGTAAAATGGAGACAATGGCTATAAAGCTTTTTTCTAGAAGTTGGCTGTGAAGAGAAGTGGGCCATGTGACCAGAGAGAGGGATGTAGCATCAGCTGAGAGATTTAAGCATATGTATACGCTAATTGCAAGAATCCAGCAGAAAGGGAGAGGTTGAAGAGTAGGCTAGAAGGAGAGTAATTAGTGGAGTTGGGTCTCTGCAGATCTGGGAAATGATGGTGTTCACAGTGTAGGTTTAAGGATTAGCCTCAGGAGGGGAGGGCCTTCTACTGAGACAGAAAAGGAGGAAAGGACAAGGGTAGATTTAGCTAATTTTATAGATTTGAGAGTGGGAGACTGAAGAAAATCTCACAGGATTGTCTCTTTATGTTTTCCAAAGTAGGAAGTGAGGTCATGTCTTGAGAGTGAGATAGGATGTTTTGAATATGCTGCCTGAGAAGACTGATCAAGTTTTAAGTTATTATTGCTATTTGATAAGGGGAGAGTGCTGAGTAGGAATATATAAAGCATTTATAGGCAGTGCTAAAAAACAAACAAATATGAAAGATCTAGAATGTGAAGGGACACCAAATTGCCCTGTGAACTTCCATTTTCCAGTACCACCCAAGAGATCACAGAAGTCAAAGGTGAGGTTTCCCTAGACAGTGTGATGGAAGGATGTGGGAACCAGGTTGCTGGGAAAAGTATTAAAACGGGGATAATGTGAAGGATCATGAGGTCTAGGCTAAACACAAAAGGAAAGAGGGATGGGAGAGAATTGAAGTCTGCAGATAGGCATAGGGGAAATGAGGTTGGTAAAGCTGGAACAAGTTTGTTATTAGAGAGTGGAACATTGAAATTTATGACTTTGGAGGTTGGTGGCAATGTCCGAGGTGTGACAAGAGTAGGTGACTAAAATAGAGTGGCGTTTATAAGGTAAGTGACTGCTACATATGGATACTGCAGCATTTACCTGGACAGGACTTGGGGTATAGAGAAGTATTATGATACAGAGGCCAAAAATCTTTGATTAAGACCATGCCTACATCGCTGGCGGTTGATGGTTGAGGAGGAGGAGATGACATGTTAAATGGCATGATTCTCAAACAACAAACATTTCTTTTAAACTCTGAGACTGGGAAATGATGGTTTGGAAGATACACTGGGGAGTGAAAACATGCAGAACCTACCTCCTAGAACTATGAAATAAGGCACTTGAGAGAGAGCTATGAAATATGGCCCATGGGAATGTAACCGGCTCCATAAGCAAGAAAGTTTTTTATAGTTTTTTTAATAGTTCTCTTATGTTTCAAGTTCCCAGGCCAGTAGGATTTGCTGACCAAAACTTTGTAACTTTCTATTGCACTGATACATTCCCTTTTGAGTTTCTTTCCCAGAAACAAGGGAACCTCCTTGCAGTCACAAGATAACTACAGAGCCTTACACTACCTGTTTGTCCAGAGAAGACAAGATAAGTGACACCCAACCACAGATCATGACCAAGGACCCACTAATTAGCCTACTCCCCACACTTCGCCTGCACATAAGGCTGAAAGAAGGACCAATAGTAACCCCTGGCTCATTATACTACTAAAATCTCCACCCTGGGAGGGACTTACCACCATTTTTTGATAATGGGATGTATGTACTAGCATGATTTCTCACTATGCTTGCATGCCCCGCACTCTGCCCCTAACGTGTAATGGTGTTCGCTCCCCTCATGCATTATTTGTTTCACCACCAGAAAAACCCCTGACCCCATAGTTTGGGGAGGCAGGTTTGAGGCAGTCCATTCTTCCCACCTCCCAGTTGATGAGTCCTCTGCAATAAATCCTTTTTTCTTTGATAATCTTCGTTAGCTCAGTAATTGGCTTTCTGTACAGTGAGGAATAGAGAGAAGCCCCCCTGCAGGTTTAAAACAGGAATATGGCCCTTAAGAGGGCCACCAAAGAAGCAGTCGTCTTGGGAAATGCATCAAATTTTAGTAAGGTAAGGAAGTATAGGAAATGCTCTATGTAGCAGCTAAGGGTAGAGGGCAATTTGTTTACTCTGGAATAAGGTGTGTAGGATTATGTGCTGGAATGGTTTGGAAGGAGAGAGGAACTGGGACTGGGTCAGAAGAGAGGAAGAACAGAGCACAGAGGAGCTGAAGAGGACAGCTGTGTGGAAGTACTTATGTTTTGGGGTGGCGGCCAAGGAAGGCACAAATAAATGGCACAGAATTCGTTGACCTTCATGTACCTGCCAAAGTCTGCCTTAGAGTTGTATCAGACACAGGCTGCTTTTCAAGACATGATTTTTCTGATAGACTATAGCTTGCTTTGTAGATCTTGAATCACTATATATTTATCTGGTGTTTTCTTTAAATTATGAAGTTCCGTATAGGATATCAGTTAATAGATATTTGAGTAAGTACTATGTGCAAGGTTACAGGGGTTTATAAAGTGGTAAGTCAGAGGATCTGACCTCATGGAGACCACAGATGCTAGATAAGTGGTCCCCAACCTTTTTGGCACTAAGAACTGTTTTCATGGAAGACAATTTTTCCATGGACCGGGGGTGGGGGATGGTTTTGGGATGATTCAAATGCATTATATTCATTGTGTACTTTATTTCTATTATTATTACATTGTAATATATAATGAAATAATTATACAACTCACCATAGGTTGGGGACATGTGCTTTAGATTATAGCGGGGAACAAATGTACTACATCCTATGAAAAGATTCAACATGTATGAGGGTGTATCTTATGAGATAAACTCAGCCTTGTGTGGGGTGGGAATGGTCTGCCTCTCTTGTTCAAAATAATCCATCATGACCAAGTGAGCTTCATCCCAGAGATATTGTGATAGTTCAATATACTCAAATCTATAAATATAATTCAACACATAAATAGAAATAAAAGTAAAGACCATATGGTCCTCTCAATAGACACAGAAAAAGCATTTGACAAAATTCGGCACCCTTTTATGATAAGAACACTTAACAAAATAGGCATAGATGGGACTTACCTAAAAATGATAAAGGCCATATATGACAAACCCATGGCCAACATCATACTGAACAGAGAAAAATCGAAAGCATTCCCACTTAGAACTGGAACCAGACAAAGTTGCCCTCTATCACCGCCTCTATTCAACATAGTGTTGGAAGTCCTAGTCAAAGCAATCAGACAAGGCAAGGAAATCAAGGGTATCCAAATGGGGGCAGAAGAGGTCAATATCGCTTTTTGCTGATAATATGATCTTATATCTAGAAAATTGCAAAGATTCTGCCATGAGACTACTGGAATCTATAAATAAATTCAATGAAGTCTCAGGTTACAAAATCAATGTACAGAAACCAGTAGCATTCCTATATGCCAACGACAGTCAAACTGAGAACCAAACCAAAGACTCAATACCCTGCACAAGAGAAAAAACAACCACAAAATACCTAAGAATATATTTAACTAAAGAGGTGAAAGACCTCTAGAGGGAGAACTATGAAACACTGAGGAAGGAAACAGCAGAGGATGTAAACAGGTGGAAAACCATAACATGCTCATGGGTTGGCAGAATCAACATTGTTAAAATGTCTATACTACCCAAAGTGATCTACAGACTCAATGCAATCCCTATTAAAATACCAACATAATTTTTTGTAGATCTAGGAAAAATAATTCTACGCTTTGTATGGAACCAGAGAAGACCCCGTATAGCAAAAGCGATCTTAAGGAAAAAGAACAAACGGGGAGGCATCAATTTACCAGACTTCAAGCTATACTACAAGGCTATAGTACCTAAAACAGCATGGTACTGGCACAAGAACAGAGACATAGACCAATGGAACAGAACTGAGAACCCAGATATAAAACTATCCTCATATAGCCATCTAATCTTTGACAAAGCAGACAAAAACATATACTGGGGAAAAGAATCCTTATTGAATAAGGATGGGAAAATTGGATAGCCACATGTAGAAGACTGAAACAGGATCCATACTTTTTACCCCTCACAAAAATCAACTCATGGTGGATAACAGCCTTAAACCTAAGGCATGAAACTGTAAGAATTCTAGAAGAAAATGTTGGGAAAACTCTTGTAGACATTGGCCTAGGGAAAGAATTTATAAAGAAGACCCCAAAGGCAATCATATCAACAACAAAAATAAATAAGTGGGACCTGATCAAATCAAAAAACTTCTGCACAGCCAAGGAAACTATCACGGGAGCAAACAGGCAACATACAGAATGGGAGAGAATATTCACATGCTACACATCCGATAAAGGTCTGATAACTAGAATCTATATAGAATTCAGGAAAATCAGCAAGAAAAAATCAAACAACCCCATTAAAAATTGGGCAAAGGACATGAACAGAAACTTTTCAGAAGAAATAGACTAATGGCCAACAAGCATATGAAAAAATGCTCAACCTCTCTAATCATCAGGGAAATGCAAATCAAAATCACAATGAGATATCACTTAATTCCAGTTTAAGTGACTTTATCAGCTTTTATCAAAAAGTCCCAAAACAAAAAATGTTGGCGTGGATGTGGAGATACAGGAACACTCATACACTGCTGGTGGGACTGCAAACTAGTACACCCTCTGTGGAAAGTAATATGGAGATACCTCAAAGAGCTAAACTGTTCATGCTGTCTTGTGGCCTGCTCCACCTCTGAAGTTCCAGTTATATGAGGTCATTAGCCATGGTGAGTGGGGATCAAATATGTTTCATATGGATAAAAAATATATTAACCATACACTGAGTCAGTATCCATGGCTGCAGCTTCACACACATTCAGCTGGAGAATGTGGTTGAGAGTGTAGACATATAGCCACCGCAGCTTTGTGGGAAAACCAGGGGCTTTAAAGCTTGAGAGAGCTGAATCTCAATCTTCTCTCCTCTACTTACTAGTTGCAATGTCTTGGGTAAGCAAGCTAACCTCTCTTTGCCTTGGTTGACTCATATGTAAACAGTAAATTATAGTATCTATCAGATAGGATTTTAATGATTAAAATGCCCTGAGATAATGTACATAGTGCCTGGCACATAGTGAGTGGACAAAAAATGGTAGTCAGTAACTAGTATTAGTTACTAACAGAAATATTTTTTTGACTCATGTCTTGTTTCTTTGATCTTTCATAGTAAAACTTTCCAGAAGAGTTGTCTAAAATTGTTCTATATATCCCTCAGTTTCAAATCTTTTCCCAGTCCCCCATAATCAGGTTTTAGTCCCCTCATGGAGGTCATCTGTGGTTTCCACGTTGCCAAATCCAATGAGCTCTTCTGCATACTCACTTTCCCCTTCATTTCAGCTGTACTTGACTTTTTGGCCACTTCCTTCTTCCTTCTTGAGTGTTCTGTCATAACACTTTCCTCTCCTGGCTCTCAGCACACTATCTTTTATTTTTTCCTGCATCTGAGTTGCTCCTTGCTGGCTTCTCCTCCTCGGCCTTCCTCTAAGGGTTGGGATATTCTAAAGTGAAGTCCTGGCCCTCTTTTCTTCCTTCTATAACCTCTGTATATGACAGTTCAGGTCCTAGATTTTACCTACTATGCTTTGCTGATGACCTCCATGTCATCCCCCAAGCTCCCCTTGAACTCTAGGTCATCTGTGCAGCTTCCTGCTTGACATCTCTACTTGGTTGCCTTGTGTCTCTGTCCTCATGCAACCAGCCTAGTGGAGCCATCCTTCTCACCTCAGCTTTATAATAGCCTCTTAATTAGTATCTCCATCACAACCCTGGCCACTCTCCACTCCCCTCCACCAATCCATTTTCCGTTCAGCAGCCAGAGTGATTTTTCTTTTGCAAATGCAATTCAGAGCATGTCCCTTCCCTGCTAAGATCCTTCAATAGCTTCCTATAGCTCTTAGGATAAAGACCAAACTCTGCTGTGGCCTGCAAGGCTGGCCCTGCGTGCTGAGCCCCAGCTTTCCCTCGAGCCTCGCCTTGTCCTGCTCTCCTGCTCACTGTCCTCCAGCCACTGGGCTCTTCTCTTGTCCGCATTAGGCCCAGCTAAGAACCATTGCATTGGCTTTTCTTTCCTCTGGATGTTCTTCCAATGGCTTCCTTCCTCTTGTCATTTAATTCATTTAGACTCCGCTCAAATGTTACTTTTTCAGAGGGACTTTTCCAAAGAAACCCCATAGCCACTGTCTATCACATTATCCTAGTTCATATTTTTCATAACACTCACCCCTCTTTGGAATAGCAAATTTGTTCATCTGTCTCCCTCACTAGAATGGAAACTGCATTAGAGCAGAAATCATACCTGTCTTATTCACCACTCTATTTCCCTCATTTAGAACAGTGCTTGGGACTTTGTAGGTACTCAAAAAATTTCAGTTTTTTTTTTAATGAATAAAGGAATGCACGAGTAATGATAATAGTAATATTTAACTAACAATGAATAACATTTACTATTTTATGGTGTCCTTTCGCTTACATTGCCTGGTTTCATCCCCACTATAACCTGTGAGGTGGGTATTGTTATAGTCATTGACAGATAAACTAAGTCATTTTGTGCCCTTTTACAGCCATATCCAGAAAGGAAAGGAATTGCATTTTTTTTTTAAGCCTCCAAAGAAGAGAGTCAAGGAACTTTGGTAAAATTATTTAATAGGCTGAGCTAACCATCTGTGAACTTTTGCTTTTTCTTCTTAAGCAAATGTTAGAAATTGAACTGCATGTGTTTCTATCCCGAACACTACAAACCATTCAGAGAAAATGTTCTCTATTATTTCCGTGTCCAGATGCAAGAGGTCCATGGTAGTCAATGCTCTGTAATTAAATGAGATTTCAGGCTGAGCTTCTAATCCCCTGAGACACAGAATGTGCAGCTGTACTAATAACCTGGCCTATTATATGGAAAGCCAGCCGGGTCTTTATTTCTTTATGTACACACATACACACACTCACACATATACATTCACAGTTATATTTTTAAAGCCAACAACAATCTAAACACAAGGTTCTCATTCTGTCTTTAAATATGGGAAATAATATTAGATTAAGTTAATGTAATCACTAACATCATGTTCTGTAAATTGGAAACTAATGCAGCTTTGTTCTCCAACCCCTAGACTGCTCAAGAAATCAGAATTTCCAGAATGCCCAGACCCACACTTTTCGATGATAAAATATATGTACCCCACTTAGAGTAAGGTGCATAATTTAATGTTTTATTATGTTTGATTTATAGGCTTTTCTAGTCCTTATTAAATTTAAGTTTTTACAATTGAGGAAAGGCCTTAAAGAAAACATATTTTGTGGTTAGAGATGTATCCCACATGTGCTGGGCTGGCAATTTATTATAAACGGCAGGATAACTCCTCTCTCGGCCTTCTCATTGCTGCTGGAAAGTTCTCATTGCAGGGCTAAGGTTAGTAGGTCTGAAGTAGAAACGGCCAGTGTCCAGACTCTGGACTGAGGGCAATGCTTATTTCTTTGAGGTCTGATGTTCCATGAAAATCCACTCTAGGACAAAATCTGGTTTGCAAAGCCTTAAAGAATTATATCAAAATTTGGCTTCTATCTTTTTTAGAAAAGAAAAATTTTAAGGGGGTAGGGAAAGTGAATTGCTTTGATAACTTTGGCAAGGCCTTCGCTAAGTACACTTTCAGAGCAGCAATTCCCAAACCGATAAAAACCTGGATGTGACCTCAAATGTCTGTAGCGTGAGAAATGTTACACAGAACCACAGACGTTTTCAGGCAGAAATTCCAGGTCTTGACGAACAAATGGAGGTGTCTTTTCCTGAAAGCCTCCTCTGCACTGAGGACTCTGGCCACTGCAGAGGGTCTGAGCTACAGGATTGACACCACTGGAGAATGAAAATGTCCTTTCAGCTTTTGCAAACTAGCAGTTCCTGCTAATCTCAACCCAACTCTGATGCCTCCTAACCTTGGAGATGTTCCGAACCCCTCACCCCTAAGGACTTATTTGCTCAAGCCTATCCTGCATTTTTGCACTTCTATGGTATCAGCGATCATGGCCTGCTCTACCTCCTATTCCACACAACCAGGAGTGGGAGGATTGCTCTGTGCTTTGGGTCCTCTCTCATCTCAAAGTCACCTTCCAGTCTTTCTTCTCCCACACCCACTATATCTCAACAATCACTAACTCTTCTTGGTTCTCTTTTCTTAAAATCTCTAGAAACCCTTTACTTCTTCATATTTCCACTTCCCTCTCTGAGTGCAGGCCACCTCCAGGTTTTGCTTTTGCCATCGCAGCAATCTAATGGGCTTTCTTGACTCAGGTTTAGCCCCCGGACCTTGCCTTATCTAGTCATTCCTTACTCTGCTGCCAGAGTGATCTTTCTATACTGCTTATGTGTCTGATCATCTCATCCCCCTGCTTAAAACCTTAGTAACTTCCCATTGCCCCTAGGGTAAAATCCAAGATCCTTACCATGGCTTACAAGGTTATATCAGCATCTCTCCCTCTATCCCTTCTTGCACTGTACCCTGCGCTCCAGTCATACTTAACCCCCACTACTTTCTCCAGTGAAGCCTGCTGGGCCTTTGCTTGCCTGGGCCTTTGCCTATACTGTTCCTTGTCCTCTTCCTATCTCTTTACCTGGCTCATTCCTACTCGTGCTTTGTTCTCAACTTGGATGTCACTTCCACCTAGACACCTTCCTAGACCTCCTGCTTGTCTTGCTCTTCTCTCCCGTAGCATATGTCCATCCCTAGCACAGCACTTAGACTTTATTATAATTGTGGTTTATTTTTCCCCTCCGGCATAGACACTCTCCAAGGACAGAAACTGTATGTACCTTTTCTCTTTTACATCTGCATCACCTAGCTCAGTACCTGGCATACAGAAAGGCATTTAATAGCTACCAAATAAATATTCGTCTTCGTATCTTAGACACATCTTGACTCAGCGCCTTGCACAGAGTGGGTATTCAGTACTAATTTGATGAATCAGATCTAACTGACACATTGCTCAAATTGATAGAAGATCCAGGTCTGTGGACTCAGAGTAACACAATTAGTTGGGTTAAAAGGTTATTTGTTGAAAAATGGATTTGATTGGCTAATCAATGACATTTGATCACTAAGATGACCAGAATAAAAAGACCATGTTATGGCTGCTATAATGCTTTTGCAGATGTTGGTGTTTAAATTTTACTGTCTATGTGGCAATTCCATCTATTGCCTGGAAATTTGATGCTATAGTGGTTGGTAAAAATTTAAAGTGACTAAAATACTGATTATATTGATAACTACTAATCATGTTCTTTATGTATATAAACTCTTCTAATCCTCACAATAAGTCTATGAAGTAGAAACTGTTATTATTCTACTTTATGGATGAGATAACTGAGATCAAGAGAAGTTAAAGAATTTGCTCAGAGTCACACAACTAGAGAGAAGTAGAGATGGAATTTGAACCTTAGCTGTCTTACTTTGGATTCCATCCTTTCAAACATTATACTGTATTGCCACCACTCTTTGCTATGATAACTAACTTTAGAGATATATACATTTGTGATCTATGCAAAAGCCTTAGGAGTCTGTTGCATGGGTAGCATGCATAATACTTAGGAAACGAGGTCAGCCTCTTGTCATACCTGCTGGACTTGATTTTAATAAAGCTTTGCAAGCAAGTCATAAGAGAAATGGGAGCAATTTGGAAATAAATTACTTCCATTATGCTGCAGGATCTCCTATATACTGTGGCATTCAGGAATTATTCACAGATGTATGTTTACAGCTAAAAAAATCAACTATACTGCACTCAATTATATGAGGGGAAAACTCTAGTAAACAGTTTTTAATTGGATTGAAATTAAGATAAATTTAGGATAATGAAGGAAAATGTCTTAACAGCAAGATTTATTGACTGTGTGTAGAACTCCCATTGGAAGTGAAAGAAACTCAGTATTTTGAAATGCAAAATTTACATGTGCATGAGGAAAAAGGATTATTTATACAATCAATTTCAATGTAGTCATGGAATTCTTTTGAAACAACTTAGGATACATGTGGGTTATTCAACAGACAGATAGGAGCATTTGCTGTTATTTAATACAAAA
This sequence comes from Indri indri, assembly GCA_004363605.1. Lineage (NCBI taxonomy): Eukaryota > Metazoa > Chordata > Mammalia > Primates > Indriidae > Indri > Indri indri. The sequence goes on along the minus strand of RJWJ010022301.1, from coordinate 1,874 downwards.
TATATGTTAGGTACTGTGGGAGAGTCAAAATTCTCTGAAATCTAGTTACAGATTGCAAGTAATTTATCATCTGCTTAGTTATAAGACTTTTCTATTAAAGGTACTATACAGTACAGACATAAAATGGTCACAAAATGAGAGAACCAAGTTATAAAATATTCTTTTGGAAGAGATGCTGTACTTGCTAAACAAGGAAATGAGATCCAAGAAGCATATGCATCCTGAAAAAGAGAAAGAGGTGGGATTTATTTTCCTTTACATCTAATTATAGGGTTCAAATGCAATAAAATATTTATGGAACACCCTGTATAAAGCTTTAAAAAATAGACTCTTTGAAAATATTAGTAATATGTTGTGAGCTTTGAAAGATGGTACTAGAGCCTACCTTTAAAATCACATAAATGAGTTGGGACCAAACATGATATATCCTAAATCCTTCCTATTCAAAATGTGGCATACACATCAGCATCACTTCAGAGCTTGCTAGAAACATAGAATCTCAGGCCCAGCCCATACCTACTGAATCACAATCTTCATTTGAACAAGACCACAGGTGAATTTGTATGCATATTAACATTTGGAAGCATTGGTCTAAATAACAAATCTGTGGCGCAGGAAATTTTGCAACAATCATGTGCTCTGTTATCCGTTAATCTTTCTAACATCTTTTTCTCTCTACTTCCATTCCCAAATCATCTCCTCCAGATCAACTAGTTTTCTCACCATCTCCCAACCAAAACTTAAGCTTTTCTATTTCTACCGCTTTCCACAAGAGCCACTCTTTGGTTTCTTTCCATTTTCCTTTCTGCCTAAGCCATATGCAACTATTTGCATTTCCAGAATATGCTATGTTCTTTCCTGCCTTCTGCCTTGTTATGCTCCCTATCCCCACTTTGACCCATGTGGCCTTTGGGACTTTGTAAAACCTTCTGTCCCCTTCTTACTCCCCTCCAAGTCTTTGTTCACTTCACCCTATTCTCGTAGAACTTGATATATTTTTAAGTTATGGCTCTAATCACATTAAAATGTAATTGTTAACATGTTCTCTTGCAGTAGACTGTATCTCAAGGGAAAGAATGTTTTAGCCACCCTTGTAGCCTAAGTGCTCACAAAACATTTGCTGAATGGATGCTGTGCTTGCAAATTAGAAATTACGTTTGCCTATTCAGTCAACCACTGGGCAGTGAAGTAAATGCTAAGAAGAAAAGGAGCCAAGACTAGGATCTTTAAAATGTTGCCAACAAGTCTTACATATACACCCCTCCCCCATTTAACTCTAATGTATTGATTTGTAATAAGCAATACAGCTTCTGCAGAAAAATATATCTGACCAGTGTCAGGGGCTCTCACATTTGACAGGTACTGTTCAGATGACCCTGAAGTTCATCAGGGTAAATTGTAAGGTAATATCCCAGTCTCTGTGGGAATCCAGGACACTGGCATGTTTTGTGATCTTAATTGAGTTGGAACTTGTTTTGTATTGCAATTTCTCCATCTGTAACCAACTTTTCCCCATCTGTGGATATACCTTGGATAACAACCTCTGTTGACTCCCTAGAATGATGTCCAAGTGGCCATTGCAGATTTTTCCAAAAGATTTTTCTATTTGGGGGCACATGGATTGAAGGGGAAGACCATGTCTGCAAAGTCTCAGTAGGAATTCTTGGTCAGATTTTTTTCCTTAACTGATGCAAGTCATTTGTTGACTTTTATAGGATATTGTTGCTCTGGGAAAATAGGGAGGATTTCAAAATAACCATAGTTTGGAGGAGTATGGAGTTTAGGGAGGTAGAAAGTAGACACAACATTTTGTATCGTACTGTTTAAAGTAGGGAATCTATGAAGATTAGATTGACATTCAGGTTTTGGATGTT
>RJWJ010022300.1:0-27000 GCA_004363605.1 Indri indri | reverse complement strand
CCCGGTCTGTGGAAAAATTGTCTTCCATGAAATCAGTCCCTGGTGCCAAAAAGGTTGGGAACTGCTGATTTATTAGGCACAAATGAGGAACTTGTCATTGGAAACTGAAGGAAAAGGCAATTCTTGTTACAGAACAGCAAGAAACTTGGCTGCATTGTGTTTGTATCCTAGTGTTTTGTGGCAGGCAGAACTTTTGAGTAAAGAAATTGGATATTTAGCTGAAGCCATTTCTAAGGAGAGTGTTGAAGGTGCAGCTTGGCTCTGCTTGGCTGTTTACAGTAAAATGGCAGAAGAGAGAAGTGCTTTAAAAACAAAGTTGTTCATCAAAAGGGAAGTGGAACTTAAAGATTTAGAAAATTCTCAGCTTATCCATAGCGCCAAGAATGAGAAAGCTTGTTCCAGGGGAGAACACCAAGGATGTGGCCAAACGGCCACCAGACAAGGAGACCGGTCAGCTATCTAAACACAAGTCAGGACCTGTTGTCCAAGACCGGGGAAGAATGACCCCAAGCAATTCAGAAATCACCAGGCTGCCTCGCTTATCATCGACCAGAGTACAAGGGCTTGGGGGACAGAGCGATTCCAAAGGCAACGTGGCCACCGCTGCCCGGTGCCACCTCACAACGAGGCTCTGCTCCCCGCCCTCGGCTACCACCCTCCCCAGTGGCCCCGGGTGCGGCTCCTGTGGGCCCCCTGAACAGTGCAGTATGTACTGCAACCAGCAAAGCTGGGGCAGCCTCCACCTAGATTTCTAATGATGCCCTGAAGAGCCACGGGGCCCGGGTGGAGAACTGCCCCAGAGGCAGGGCCCACACAGAGAGCCCCCACTAGGGCCATGCCCAGCAGAGCCATGGGGGTGGGGCTGCCCCCGTGACCCCAGACCAGCAGAGCCACCAGCTCAAGATTCTGGCCTGAGTGAGCGCAGGAGGCACAGAACTGCCAGTGGGGAGGAGCCACCACCCCCATGTGTCCAGAAAGCACCAGTGTGTCTGGAAGGCTAGACCTCCACCCTTGTGGGCCTGCAGGGCACAGCAACGAGCCAAAAATGATTACTTTTGAGCCTTGAGGTTTTGGGCTTGCTCAGGACTCCTTAAGTCCTTTCTTCTTTCCTATTTCTACCTTTTGGAATGGGCACATCTATCCTACGTCTGTCCCCACCACTGTATTTGGAAGCATACAGCTTGTTTGAGTTTACAGGCTCGCAGCTGGAGGGGAATTTGCTAGAGAATAAATCACGCCTTGAATTGCGCCTATATCTGATTTAGATGGTATTTAAATGAGACTTTGGACTTCAGACTTTTGAGTTGATGCTGGAAGGAGTTAATACTATTAGGGCTACTAGAATGGAATGAATGTATTTTCCATGTAAGGAAGACATGAATTTTGGGGGACCAGAGGTAGGATGCCATAGACTGAATATCTACCCCCCAAATTCCTATGTTGAAATCCTGACTCCCAAGGTGATGGTACTAGAAGATGAGTCCCTTGGGAAGTGATTAGGTCATGAGGGCAGAGCCCTCGTGATTGGGAATAGTGCCCTTATATAAATGACCCCCAGAGAGCTAGCCAGTCCTTCCCACCCTGTAAGCACACAGTAGAAGGTACGGTCTATGAACCAGGCCCTTGATAGACACTGAATCTGCCAGTGCCTTGATCTAGGACTTCCCAACCTCAAGAACTGAGAGAAATAAATTTCTGTTGTTTATCAACCACCGAATGTATGGCATTTTGTTACAGCAGTCCCAATAGATTAAGACTCATAGTTATCCATTAGTCTGTGGAGGCCAGAAGAGCTCAGACCAAGGCAATTGACAAGACTAAGACAGGAAGAGGCACCAATAGACTGTTGGGCCTTTCCTGGTGCCCAAACTCTTGGAGAGCAGCGAGATGTCTGGCTGAATGTGACAATGGCCTCAAAAGCAGTGTCGACAGAAGACAATCACCACACAGCTGTTGTGTCTCCAGTTTCTAAATAAGCAACTGTGCACGTGGCCCGTGGGCCTGAGCATAAGCCCACCCCATGCTCGGGTCCCCTGGAGGCCAGGCCTGCACCGGGTATGGGGCCCCGTTCCAGCGGGGAGGCACGGTAGGATTGGAGGGGAGCCAGGAGAGGCCCAAGCAGATAGCCCTGCAAGGCAATCAAGAAAAGACGTCCACCCAGTCACTTCTCGGCTCCAGGCGATCACGTTCCAAAGTCAATTCAAAGGCCTCCTTTTCTTCCCCAAACCATGTGCAGTTAGAATGACTCAAATATCTGTAATTAAGAACTATGCAGTCCATTCTGAGGCTCACTGGCTTCCCAACAATAACTTACCTACTTTCCGCAGGCTAGAACTTCCCTACCAGGTTTAATAAGGCATGACTGTGTGTCACTACAGGGTCAAAAGGGCTGGACATTTCTCTGCAATGCTCCCTTTTTGGTGCTAAATGCCTCCTCATTATGAGGACAGAAAAGTTTATTACCTAATTACACAAATAAATGCGGCAGAAGGAAAACCATACAACTTTCCTTTCTATTTGCTTTTACCTTAAAAAATGGCTTTCTTTAGTCATGTCGTTATTACAGTCCATTTATACTTTTGATCTAGTTGACTCCTTTAAAAAAAAAAACAACAACAACAACAACAAAAACAAACGGCATTTGTTCCTTGTCGACCCAGCAGGAAAGACAGACATGCCGTGTACAGCCCACCAAATGAGAAGGGCTGTTGTCTTGTCTGCATGCAAAATGTGTCATCTGAGACATTTCAAACCTAGAGGATTGCCAACCTTAAGACCACTGGCAACTGCCACCATGGAAATTTTAAGTTCAGGCGCCACTGAAAAATACACATTAACTCATCTGCGAAGTGCATTTCAAAAACGCATTATATTTTAAAACCTCATTTCATGCAAATTGCATAAAAAGGAATAGCAAAAGCCTTTCTCTCTCTTTCAAAGATAGTCTGATGATTAAAGATGACAAGTTCTCAAAGATGAAAGGTCCCTTTCCTTCACATAGTAATAATGCATATGTTGGACAGCACCCACAAAAGCCTTACCCAGAGCCAGGTATTCAGCAGGGCCCTTCCTGCTCCTGACTTCCTGGCTTCTCTCTGCTTGGGTCCGGGGGCTTCATAGCAGATGTCTTATTCGTTTGTAGTGGGCATGGTTCATCCGCATTCTGGTCACAGACCAGACTCCTACTCCCCACACATCACCCCCTCATCAGACCCTCACCGCCCCCTCCCCAGCCCTCTGGACCACAGCCAGTGACGCACAGTGACCTCCACCAGAACAGCACGTGGGGCCTGCCGGTGGTGTTGCTGCCACAGGACTGGAGCCTGGTCCGGCCAGTTTGAACATCCAGACTCGTGCATCCACCAAGCCCCACTCCATTCCCTCACTCCTGTCACCAAGTCAGCATGGCAAGGCTCATGTCTCTGTTCCTTCTACCCAATCTGCATTCCAACAGCCTCTTTCTGCCCCCATGTCCCTGTCTGCAAAGTGGTGACGACAGTTTTGCTTTCATAGGGTTGTAGTGAGGACTAAGCGAGATAGAACGTGTAAAGCCCGGCTCGGAGTACTCAGTTAGGATTATTTGTCATAATTAGCATCATTGCAGGCGTTCTCTACAACCAGAGCCCGTGCCAAACCCTGGGCAAAGCTCTGGGACACTGCCTGCCTGCCCAGCGCTTGCCAGTCCCAGCTATCCAGGGCTGGGCCCACCCCTGTACGTGCAGCAACTGCCTGGGTCTCTTCAAACAGAGGGGACCAGCACACTGGCCTCTTCTGAGGTGAGGGATGGCCACTGTCCAGGGCCCCCTGCCGCTGTGCCCCCACCAGACTGGATACCCAGGTCTCAGCTCTAGCCCACACTCACCCTGGAATCGCCAAAGACATTTGGCTAATAACATCAACAGTAATAACAGTAAGAGTTAATACTCCTAGTACTGATGTGCCAAGCCACATTAGGTAATGATTTAAAATCATTTAGTCGTCACAACCACCCTGTGAGGGAGGAACTGTGATTCTTCCCATTTCACTGATAAGGAAACTGAGGCATAAATAAGGTAATATCTCACCAGATGCTCTCAAGCTCCATGCCAAATCCCCCAGGGTAGGAGAACCACCCAAGGAAGAGCCCCGGCCGACCGCACTGAGGCCGCCCTTCCTCCGTGCACCCCAGTTCAACCTGTTCAAAGTGAAATATCGCGGCCCCACGCTCCAAGCTAAGCAAATAAACGGCGTGTCCTGCTCTTCCCTCAAACCCCCATGCCTGCCTCACCCTGGCTCAGTATCTGAGTTCCACAGAAACACAGGACAAAAATAAATCGGGCCCATCCGGCTCTAAATGCCACCAGAAATGGTTTTCAAGTTAAGGCACAGAGGTAAATTTTTAACTGTCCATGACTGATGTGTGCAAATTTCACATGCCTTACATTACAGAAAGCACCTATTTCTCTACCTTCCCTCATTTTGTGTATGTAAATTTACATGCTAAAAACTGGGTGAAAGACATATCCTCCAGGGGTGTGCCTAACATGGCCACTTTATCATCTGGAGTTTGCAGATTCCCAACTGGGCACCGATTTCCCGCCTGGGTTGATTTCCACGATGGGGTTCTGCTGCCCCCTGGTGGTGAAGCCTCGCCCTGCTGCTCTACGTTGCTAAGAACTATGAATTTCAGTATTAGCAACGCTTATATCTGAAGGCACCATATGCATGCATTAATTAGAGCACTTGTAAGCACAAATCTTGCTTACAAGTTCTACCACTCAGCTTTCTTCCTCTCCATCCCAGCCTTTTCTTCCTGGTCTCTCTGAAAGAATCCTTTTATCACTAGGTTAGCTTCTTGGTTTAACCCCTCCCCTTTTAAAGCCCCCTTGCCCACAGGAAGGACGGGCCTGGAGGCACCTCCACAACTGCAGAAACCTCCTGGCTTTTTGTATGTGCCCTGTAGCTCACTGAATATTTTCCCTTTCTAGACTGACTTTTCTATGAATATTCCCAGACCATAGAGAAAAATTTTGGTTTGCCCTTCCAAGTACCCTGCTCTCTGCAATTGCTACTGTTTTAGAAGGGGCAAAAAAAAAAAAAGAGAGAGAGAGAGAGAGAAGACATAGATGAAACCCAGAGTCTCTATAACTGAGCCCCTATAGGAAGAAACAACCCGCTTCTGTTCCCCAGACTGACACCAGAGAATGCGAGCCCTGAGCTGAGGATTGAGGTGAGCAATAATCTCAAAGTGAGCCTCTGCATGACAGATGCAGGACCCCACAACAGGCCTCTGATATTCCTACTGGACCCTACAGGCCACAGTTTGAAAGGAGGAGATGAGAAACAAAAAGACCAATTATTTTGCATAATGACAAAGTGCAGATCTTACAGGACAAAGCTCCTTATTGATGAGGGGTAGTTAGGAAAATAATTTGTTTCCTCCTAATGGACTTAGTCTGTGTTTCTCTGAGAATTACTGTCTGTCCTCAGGACGGGGTATCTGTGTGTGGATGTTTAGTCCAAAAGTTATTGCCTGGCAAATTGGGAAGAATTCAAAACTCACAATGGTGAGGAGATTGGGAAACAGACAACAGTTGTAGGGCCTGAACCCACGCTACACTGTATCTTCCCCACACCCCCTCCTGAGGAACTAAGGATGGTGACCCTCAGCCTCTAGCATGCATCAGAATCACCTGGGGGCCTGTCAAACCACACTGCTGGGATCTACCCCCAGAGCTTCATGATTCAGTAGTTCAGGTGGGGCCTGAGAATTTGCATTTCTTATAAGTTCCCTGGCGGTGCTGACCATGGTGACCCAGATGCTACTGGCCCCCGGGGACCACACTTTGCAAACCAGAGTTAGAAGATCTGCTGCCACCACTAAACCACCTCCTCTGTCTTTTACACCAGTGGTCCCCCAGCCTTTTTGGCACCAGGGACCAGTTTCATGGAAGACAATTTTTCCGTGGACCCAGGGGCAGGGTTGCGGGGAGATGGTGAGCGATGGGGACTGGCTGTAAATACAGATGAAGCTTCGCTTGTCCCTCCTGCTGTGTGGCCTGGTTTTCCTAAGAGGCCACGGACCACTGGGGACCACAGTTTTACACAATAATTTTAAACACAGATTTTAAATTATTTCATGACCAAAGAACGATCCTATGTAACCCAAACCAAGGTATGAGAAACCACACCCTAAACGTACGTCTACCTAGAATGTCAATTTCACGTAAAGATTTCTGAAGGGAAAAAAAGTTACATACTTTCACTGGCTATTTTAGAACATTATGTTATTATTATGATGCAAAAATATAGTTTGAGTACAATGCATAAACTTATGGGAATTTTTAAGATGAAATATTTCTAAGAATCCTTTTTCCAGGGGGCATCCTTCATGTTCCCGCCCCCCCCCCAACCCACCCCAGAAATGTACAACACTGCTGTTGGCTCTCCACTTTAAACTATGCTGCCAGGCCGGGCGTGGTGGCTCACACCTGTAATCCTAGCACTCTGGGAGGCCGAGGCGGGTGGGTCACTCAAGGTCAGGAGTTCGAGACCAGCCTGAGCAAGAGCGAGACCCCATCTCTACCAGAAAGAGAAAGAAATTAATTGGACAGCTAAAAATATATAGAAAAAATTAGCCGAGCATGGTGGCACATGCCTATAGTCCCAGCTACTCGGGAGGCTGAGGCAGGAGGATCGCTTGAGCCCAGGAGTTTGAGGTTGCTGTGAGCTAGGCTGATGCCATGGCACTCTAGCCAGGGCAACAGAGCCAGACTGTCTCAAAAAAAACAAAAAAAAAAAAAAAAAAAAAACACAACAAACTATGCTGCCAGGCACGTGTGTGTGTGTGTGTGTGTGTGCACGCGCGCTGTGTGTATGTACATACATGTTATTCTCTCCATCAGAATTGTTTTGTTTTGGTGGTGGGAGTAGAAATGTCCCTTGAGAAACACTGCTGTAGGTATTATTGATTACTAACACCTTAGGTGAATTAACTTAGCAAACATGGCCATGAAACTCGATATGCGTTGAAGGAAAGGAAAAACAAAGAAAGTTCTAAGTAGAGGGAAATGTGAAATGGGAACAACTAAGGTAGCTTAACACGGCATTTGGGACAAGGATGCCATCCAGAGAAGGCAGGCAGGGCCCGGGCACACACAGGCTCCCAGACGTGAAAACGCACCATCGCCTTTGAACTTTCTTCACCTCCCCTCTGTTTTCTTGTCTAGGTCACCCTTAATTCCCAGGCTACGGCAGGGCTATTTCACAATATAAAGGGAAACTTATTTGCCAAGCAACGGCTGAGCAACAGCTTTCTACTTTTTCAAGTAATATCATCATAATAAAAATGTTTCTTTCCTTAGGACTTCACCGCAGTGGACACCAATTCCCAAGTCCCTCTCCGTGTGCCCCAGTCATCAGTTCCAATTGCCGCACTCCACTGAGAATCAGAGTGGGGACCCCTAGACTAACATACATGAGAGGCGGATCAGCCTATTTCCCCTGTGTATTTGGTCTGTTATGTGAAAACTCACAACCACCAAGTGTGTGTTTTAAATCCGTGGGCACGCCTGCATGAAAAGATTCAAGAGTCCCAGAGATGACCACGGCAACAAGGACAGAGGCTTACTCTACAAATACCAACTGAACCCCCGACGGCCCTACCTGGGTGACGAACTCCGGGAAGCTGAGGATGGGCCCGTTGTGGAAGACCGGGTAGTAAAAGACATAGGCCAACATCCAGCGAAAGGAGTAGGAGGCGCGCTCGGCCGGCAGCCGCCGCCAGCAGAACTCGAGGCTGAAGCTGGTGTAGTACAGGCAGCGGACGGTCAGCGTGAACTGCAGCAAGTAGTACTCGTTCTCCGTCTTGTACCACCTTCTCTGAGAAACCAAAGGGAGAGAACGACCTTAGAGTGTCCAGGAGGGACACCATCCGATGCAGGTGCTGGCCACCTTTGTCTGAGAAGCCCAGGAACCCTGGGAAGGAGATCTCTTCCCCAGGTAGAGCAGCTGTACCATAAAGGGAGTCAAGATCCAATGAACACCAGGTAAATCTCATTGCTAATCAGAGCAAGCAGTTAATGAGCAAAAGAACATCTCTAAATAAACTTCGCATTAGACCTGATGCAACCTGAAGGTTTTTCTGGATGTCTATCTGTTAGACACATCCAGTGGAGATTTAGCTACATCCAATGGCTACTTTGACAGCTCTGATGACAGAGGGACTTCAAATGTCACGTGGGGTTCGTCTTCAATATATTTTTCTTTTTGCTCTTCTGTTAATTTGGCTCTGTATTTAATTGAGTACTATTTGCCAAATAAGCTTTAGAGACACATGCTTAAAAGACATAGTCTCTGCTCTCGATGTGTTTAAATTCTCATATAGGAGACAGGTTTGTAAAAATGCAATTACGACCCAGCATGAAACGAGAACAAGCCTGTACAAAAACCTGCATGGGACAAGAGACGAGAAGGAAACGTGATCAAATGTTACTATCAGGGAAGTAAAATCATGAATCATTTTATAATCTCTATGTTCTTCTATATTTTCTAAAAATACGTATATATTGCTAAGTCATTCCAGTTACCAAAGACACACCCAGATGATCTGGAGCTGTCCAGGGGATGGTGCACACAGCCCAGGAGATGATCAGAGAACATACAGTAAGTAACAGAAAATGCAGTGTGGGGAGAGTTTGCCCATGGGTGCGATCAGCTCAGCACCACACACCAAACTCCTAAACTTGGAATGCAGTCTGTCATCCTCTGGGCCAAATCTGGTGTCTGCTCGGAAAATAAAAATGTACTGTTATTGTGACTAAAAAAATAAAGCTAAGAAGGTAAATGCCTATAGAAGAAAAATTTACTAATGCAAACAAAAGCCATAAAGAAATGGGATTTAGGCCCAATGTCCTCCTCCATTAGCACAAAAAATTGTTAGGGAGTTGAGTATGTCGATGTCTTTGGGTTTCCAAAAATGAAAGCTTGGTCTGTGGCCTTTGGGGCAAAACATTTTCACTTCCTAAATTCGAAGAGTTTCCAGCAGAGTATGTGAGTAGAAATAAATAAACCTGTTCCATCAACTAAAAAGAAGAAAAACACCTGCTTTAACATCACAGGGCCATGTGGGTACCGGATAAGGAATGTGAGTGTTCCCTACAAAGCGTAAAGTGCTCTCCAGATGATTTTTATTAAATGCCTAGGTGACTATTTGTTTCTTTTCCCTTTGTTCCTGCCCCTTTGCTCCTGCACCATCTGGCACCCTCCATGCCTACCTAAGAGAAAAGGTAAAGGCAGCAACCTTTTGTGTCTTAGCCAGACACAAAAGACAAGATTGCAGAATGCCCCGCCAGGGTTCACATGTATCATCCCCGTATGGTCACTAGGGGGAGCCCCATCATGGTTCTACAATTGTCTCTCTGAAAACAAAGGTGTGTGCTGCGATCAGGGCAAAGCTAACAGAGACGTTTCCTTCCTGGTGGTAACAGAAAGACACTTACCTTAACTTCCTCCACACCGTGCAGCCTCAGCGTGGAGAGCAAGAGCAGAGAACAGAGCCATGACAGGGTCAGCGACCGGAACTGGGCCACACAGAAGGAGATGACGGTGTGGAGCAAGACCATGGCCACACCTGGGGTCCCCAGCACACACCAGCAGGCCCACATCCCGTAGACCATGAGAATCCAGGGTCTGTGCTGCGGAGACACGCAGGGAGTGGGGAGGGAGGAAAAGAGAGAGAATTAAGTTCACGGGCTTAGCTGTTAAAGGTTCTACATGTAAAAGAATAATGTTTGACTAACCCAATAACCAAACTCTATTTCCACTGTCCTGGGAATTTGGTACAACACAGACCAACAAGATTCAGAGGAACTTTCCACATCAGCCCCCAGAATTCCATCAGATCCACCCAGAGGCAAGTAATCACTTTCATGCCTTCAACCAAAGCCACTCAAACTCCCAGGTCCCGCTACAGTAAGATATTAATTAAGCTGACTTTTCAAGAGATATTACACTGTGGAAGCCAGAAGACAGTTGGAAAAGCTGCCAACCTGGACCACCACAGCCTGCGTACACCATCCTTTGGAAGCAAAGGTGAAAGCAAGGATTAGTAGGGGGTCATATTGAGAAAACCAGGCTATCCAAACCAAAAAAGCCTTTCTAAAGTCTAAGCCAGAGACTTAAAATATGTAATTACATTTTTAGCATATCGTTTACAAATTTATATCACAGAAAAATTTATCATATTCGCTTGATGGGATACTGAGGCCTTTTCCCAGTCCATCTGACTGACACATTTATTCCCATTTTAGGAGAATCAGAATATTTTTCTACTTAATTATCAATTTATACTTATTACATTAAATAACTACACAGGTGAATTAACATGTCTTTGCTTTTACGATATACTCTTGGTTACATCTGGTTGGTAAAGCCTTATTTGAAAACTGCAATAATGTTTTAACATTGAAATGCAAGATATCACCATGGTTTAACGACTCAAGCTTTGAAGTCTAAGGGCCTAAATTCAAATGCTGGTCTCTCCATTAACCACCTGTGTGACCTTAGGCAAATTACTTAATCTCTCTGTGCCTTAGTTTCTTCACATATAAAATTGGGATAATAATAGTACCTACTTCATGAGGTTATTTTGAAGATTAAATAAATGCATGTGAAATGGTTAGAATCGTGTCTACATACACAGTAAGAACTCTACAAGTGCTAGTTGTTATTCTTACTGGGAAATATGTTTCATGGATGTGCATTTTAAAATGTGGTTACTAGGAATGCACCAAGTTGAAGAGTGGGGACTGCCTGGATTTAGGTCCTCTGGTGAAAACAGGAAATCTTCTTTCAAGGAAAGGTAGATTGTGGTGTGTGAATCGTAAAGCCCATCCTCAGATGCCAACTCTTCCAAAATATTGCCTGCGTACTGTTCTTTCCCAAACCTGTACTTCAGCCCAAGACAGAACATTTTAAATGTGAGACTAGGTCAGCCATTTTTAAGCTCCAAGAAAACCAGAGAAATCTGAAGTTCATTTTTACTATTTTTCCAGCCTACTACCCACAGAAAACGGCCACATAAATTTGCTTTCAAACTTTCCCCCAAACGCTCACCTCTGAGTAGAGTCCAATTATAAGGAACAAGGTCGCCAAAGACTATTTTAAGAGATAGTTTTAACAAATGAAAAACAGGAGGTCCTTTTCCAACATGATCTGCAGCGTTAACCATCGGAATTCTTTTTCATGCATGTGTGGCTATGTATACAGACAGTTACATTTTTATTAAGTGCTATTTGATCTATTTGGAAAAAGCTGGTTTGCTGGGATTCATTTGGGAACTTACCACAGACTGAAGCTGCTTCGACTTGGAAAAGGCTGAAAGAACCTTCAGGAAATACTTGACAGTGCCATGTAAACCCCGTCTACTTGAGAGATCCTATGATAAATTTAACAGTGGTCTCAAAAGCTACCTTAGGGCAGACTAATTTGTCCCATATTCTCGTCCCCCACGGTTTCCCTCCTGCCAAACAGTACAGGCAGACAACATTTAATACTGTTCTAAGACATCACAGACACTCGTGTTTCTCTACAAACCTTAATATTACCCACTTATTCTCCCCCAAGGACTATAGGCAACTCCACTAGGTATATTCATGGCACACAGGTAATGAGTAGAATAATAAAAGATATGGATACTGCAAAAAGAATCACCTACACAAAACTGTTGGATAAATTAGAACCCCACTAAAATACTGGTTTTCTATAAAAACGCTACTGGAATCCCATTCCCAAAACACCATTAAAATCCTAAGAGCATGATCAGCCTCCCACACCTTGTTCTCCAACTCTCATGGCGGCAGGGCAGTCCCCACCATAGAAGGAACCCTTAGGCACACTGGCCCAGCCACTGTCCCTCCCACACACATGCCTGGATCTGAAGCAGTGTGCGGAGAGGTCTAGGGACGGCAGGATGTCGTTGCCCAGCAGGGCGAGCAGCAGCACGGATGGGCTGCCTCTCTGGGCAGCAGGAGAGCTTTTCCTGAGCATTTCAAAGACCAATTTCACATGCAAAGGCCTAAAGACAGCCCTGCCCCACCTATCTCTAACGCCAACTGTGCTTATGCATTTATCAAACTTTTGTCTGCCTCTTAACTAAAAATGCTTAAAATCAGTATTAAGCTTCTGACATCAACTAGGCCAGAATATTTTTTAGCTTTTCGAAAACAAAAAATAAAATGTGTTATGTTTTATTCCAAAGCAACACTTCTGACTCATCACTAGAAGGGCTTTAAGATCGTCTTCCAAATTTTCAGGGTGATCTGAGCACATATACAAGGTTTTGGTCACACGTACACTCTACACCAAGCTCAAGTTTTAAAAACCCCACCCTAAAAGTCAAAATAGCCCAGTTCAAATGGTTCAAATGATGATTACGATTGGGAATTATTAGTCACTTGAAAGAAGGCACAAAGAATCATTGACCAAATAACGTGTACAAGTAAAACACGACCTTAATTTAATGTTGGGCTGTGATGTTTCTAATTTAGAAATTTAGATGCTAATCACAGACAACTTTTATATAATGCTCTTTTTCTAGTGGAGATTTTTATTGAGATAGTTGTATTCACATGCAGTTGTAAGAAATAGAGAGTTTCCCACAACAGTAACACTTTGTAAAACCACAAATAGCACAACCAGGATACTGACACTATTACAGTTCACTAAACTTACGCCGATTTCCCTAGTTTTTCTTGTACTCTGTGTGTTAGTTCTACAATTTTATCACGTGCAGGTACCCACCGCAGTGGAGAGACAGAACAATTCCATCACAAGGATCCCTCCTGTTCCCATTTTATACCACGTCCACTGCCTCCCCTCCCCCATCCCTAACCTGGCAACCACTAGTCTCTTTTCTAAAATTTTGTCATTTCAAAAATCATACAGTATGCCACCTTTGGGACTGGCTTTTTTCACTCTGCATAATTCCCTGGAGATTCATCCAAGTCGCTGTGCCTATCAATGGTTTGCTCCTTTTTATTGCCGAGTAGTTTTCCACGGTATGAATATGCCACAGTTTGTTGAACTATTTACCTGTTGGAGGAAATTGGCTGTTTCCAATTTGGGGCTATTACCAAAAAAAAAAAAAAAAAAAAAAAAAACTTATGCAAACATACATGTATAGATTTTTATATAAAAATAAATTGTCATTTCTCTGGGATAAATGCAAACTTGGTGGCCTGCCTGGTAGTTGTATGTTCAGTTCTATAATAAACTGCCCAACAGTTTTCCAGCCTGTGCCGTTGTACGTTCCCACCAGCAATGCACGAGCGATCCGGTTCATTCACACCTTTGCCAGCATCTGGTGCTGTTGCTATATCTTATCTGAACCATTCTGGTAAGTGTGTAGTGACAATCCATGGTGGTTTTTGACTTCACAATTCCCTTCTAAAGGGTATCAAAGTGGGAGCAACCTGAAGCTTGAGATTAAGATGAGTTGAGAGATCCCTGCCAGAGCACAGGACGACAGCCCCATCAGAAACTACACTGACCCTCCCTCAACTCTTTATTCCAGGCTCTTCAGCTTCTAACAGAAGATGAAACAGAAAGCAGGGGAAGAGAGCAAACTTCTAAAAGAACAAGAAAGAAACTGTACTCTAATGTGTAGCAGTGGAGATAAGGCCAGACTTAGAACACCGTGGCCTTTCTGATGAGACACAGAGCCCACTGCCCCAGACTGACTTAGGCAGGCATCCTTCCCCTCTGCTCCCATTCTCCCTGTGTCTACACTCAATCACTTCTCAAAATGGGATCCAACTGGCTCTACTTGATAATCTCCCTTAGCAAGCCAAAATCCTGCCTTATTCACATTACAACAATGTAAGCCCAGAATCTAGCATGGTGCCTGGCATGTATCAAGTGTTTCGTAAATATTGGATGGATGGATGGATGGATGAACGAACAAACTACATGGATGGGTGTGTGGGTAGGTAGATGAATATGCTTTCCCAAGACTTGAGATTATGTAGTTATGATTAAGAAGTAACAAGAAAATACCAAAATTTGGGGCTATTTTGTCCAATCATGTGCAAACCTACTGTCTTCCAAAGTCTGTATTTGTCCCTCTTAGCTCCTTATAAACAAAGGCTACTTTGCCAACGTAGATAGAAGGGAGTCATTTCACATCTCACCACCCACTACCTGTTTTCCACCCACAGGGTCTCTTACACCTCTACCTGTGTTGGGGGAAATCACCCATAGTTAACACCAGCAGGACACAGGACATCTGTAAGAGAACCTGCGGGTCAGTCCTCCAGTGGACCCTCCTGGGCGTCTAACCAATGGAGCTGGCGTATCTCCAAGGCTGGAGTCAGCACCCCTAAGAGAACACTGTGGACTTGCCCTTCTTGCTGCTGAAATCTATACTCTTCAAACCTCCTTCACGGGGAGTCGGGACCCAGCCACAGGAAAAACCGGCAGACACTGCCCCGTCTCACACCATCTCTACTTCAGCTCGTTCTGTGCTGTGGATGCCAAGTAATAACAGACGTGCCTGAGCAGTTTCCCTGGTTAGCTTACCTCTGTCGGGAGGAGCAAAAGTGTAAAGTCTTGGTCAGGATTCCTATTGGCAACAGGACAGACCTTGCTGAGTATTAATACTTTTTGCACGTCTGCCAGGAAACCACTCAGTGGGAGCATTATTTGAGAAATGCAGAAAGGAAATCAATTGATATTCTTATGTATGGCATAATTTATTATATAGTATATAATCAATGACAGCTGCTACTGAAATACATACTCTCTATATAGTTATATATAAACACACACACATATATATATAAAATCTCCCAAGCACACAGAAAAAAACAAAACACACATTCCAGAGTCTGAACGATCACATTCTAGCCTGCTTTCCCTGGGCGCAAAGGCCACTGGGTCCACGCAAAGGGAATTTCATCCCTCCTAAGCCGTGCATTGATGGAGGAAGAAGAGTCTGGTGCCAGGAAAACCATTAGTGCATGCGGTTTCTATTAGGAGCATGGATTTGAGAATCTGCTGGAAGAGAGCCCTGTTCACCACGGCCTTCCAGAGGTTAGTTCACTCCTGTCCCCAGCACTGTGGGACCCGCTTTGCAGCCGTCTGCATAGCCTGTGGCCGATGAGCTCAGCTGTCCGGCCCAGTGCTAACGATGTGGGTTCTCCCGGCCAGAGGTACAGTGAAAACCGCTCTGCAGTTAGCAATGGCACCCACCTTCAGCCCCCCAAACCAGGCCGGTCTTCTCAAAAAGTTCACGCAGGGGTAATTTTAGTTCTGAGGGCAGAGAACGTAATGTCTCAGGTGGTGGAGAGGCCAGCCACGGTGGCATTCACGAAAGGACGCAACCGTCTGACCCGCCCAACGCACAATCCAATCACAACAAAGCCACAGCCAAAGCTCAGGGCCATGACTCAGCCTCCCTCCCAGGGCACTGGCTCCTGGTACCGTCTCGCCAAAACCCAGAGAGCCTTACCCAGAGAAAAGGCGTTTAACCTTGGCCACAGAGCTCAGTGGAAAGTTTTATTACTTATCATGGTTTAAAAAAAAAAAAAAAAAAAAGGATAGATTAGACTTTTGAAAATAACTTGCCTCCCTGTGGGAGGCGGTGGGATGAGCAAAGGAAGAGGTGAGATTAGGTGGAGATGGGAAGCATCCTTCGGGGCCCAGGCTGGTAACGGCAAGAATTGCTAATGCCCATCCCTTCAGAACATCGCCCAGAGTTTACGGAGCCTCAGAGCATAGGGAAATAAACGACAACCGCAGCCCAAATCTTCCACCCTGAATAAGTACCAAAAACAACTACCCGAATTAAGGCCATCTGGAATGCTCGGTCCAGGTGGTGAAAGCAGGGAGCTAACGAGGCCAAAGCTGTGGCTCATACTTACATAAGGGCCAGGCAGACTCAGACAAAGCAAGCAACTGTGCCCCGGCCACAGCCAGAGCCCTGCCCACCAGCTGGCTCACAAATCAAACCTGTGGTTGCACAGGGGACGAGAGACACGCACAGGGGGAGATGACTCGGTGTGCACTCTGCCTCATTGCAAGAAACACGCAAAGAACACCTCCTACTGACGCCGGCTAAGACGTGCTCTGCAGAGAGACAGAGACAAGCCCACCTGTCCACCCCTGCCTGACAGCGAGGTGCAGAAAGCTGAAATAAGTGAACTCCATTTCCTTCAAGCCGCAGCTCAAAAGCCTCCCCCTCAGAGGCCTTTCGTGACACCAGGAGGGCAGGTGCGGCCCACACCTTCTCCCAGCCGCCCACCGCCGCATCGGGTCCAGGGAGGGAGCATCTGGTTTCCTCTCTCACTTCTCACTCAAGTTATGACTGTGAAAAGGGCTGCGTCTCTCAATCCTTTCTACTTCTCACTCAAGTTATGACTGTGAAAAGGGCTGCGTCTCTCAATCCTTTCCCCCAAGTCAAGCTTGAAAAGATAATTACTAGGAAAATGTTGGTCTGGATGACAGACGTGGCCTCTGCCCTTGAGGACTGTGGCATCTCAAGACAGTTGCCTCCTCCCTTGAACACCATAGAGGGAACTGGTCCAGGAGCAAAGGCTGGCAGGTGACAACAGCAGCAGCCACCACTCACCTGGCCATCCTCCGTGCAGGCATAACCTCGAAAAACACTTGCTCATTAGACCCTCCCCACAGCTCCCGGAGGCCAGCAGTGTCACCCCGACTGAACAACTGAGGAAACGGGCTCAAGATACTAAGTAACTTGCTTGAGGTCATGCAGTTTCGGAGTGGCAAAGTGGGGATTCACCCAGGTGCTCCCAGCCACACCAAATACTGCCCGCTAAGGTAGCAGGAGCTGGAATGCAAAGGTACACACAAATGGAGAGACACCTATGTCCTGACACAGGTGGATTTCTGATGGTGTCAGGTGCAAAATAGGAGCTGAACGAGGAGGTGGTTTGGAAAGAGGGAGGAGCATCCACTCAGGAACAGGTTACTAATCTCGATCACGCATTCTCAACAGGGGCTGTTATCGCCTCCAAACAAGAGGCAGTGGCAGATTTCGTAGGCTAGGCCTAAGGTGAGAGTGGAAATTAAAATCAGTTCAATAGTATGAGTTTCAGGTTATTGGGTTTTGAGGAACAAGAAAACCCTACTCTCATGTCTAAAGCACAGACATACATGTAATACATAAACAGATGCACAGGATTCCTGTAGAATTAAAATTCCATAGAGGGGGTGGGAATAGTCATAGCTTATAAGGTATAAAGAATGATGAAACCGCACCTGCATACCCACCACCAGCTTAAGAAAGACAGCCTACCAGTGCTTAAACAGCCCTGCGTATCTCCCCCCTTTCTATCCACTTCCCTCCCCAACCAGATGTTACCACTATCCAGAAATTTATTTTAATGGTTAGTTCATTTTTCATTGTAGCTTTGCACATGTATCATTTAGTTTGCACACTTCTGAGCTTTCTATACATAGAATCCTATCTGATACTTGCTTTCTGCAACTTGCTTTATTAGCTTAATGGTATGATCCAGAAATTCATCCATGTTGATAACTATGATTCATTCTATTTCATAAGATGGATTCACTACAGTTCACCCACTTCCCCATAATCAATGTTTGGATTGCTCCTGGCTCCTTTATTATCACAAACATCACTGCAATGAACATCCTGGCTCACGCCCCCTGGTCGGCAGAAGATATTCTCCAGGGGGCATGTCAGGATTAGCAGTGGTAGCTGTGGGGTAGATGCCTCTTTGACTTTTCTAGGTAACATGTTACTAAGCAGTTATATCAATATACATTCACACCCTCTCCGTATGAGTTCAGGTGGCTACTTGATGTCATCAGGGGGGTTTTGTTTTCTTTTTGCCAAACTAGAAAGTATGAAATGATATATTATAGTTTTAAGATGCATTTGCTTGATTGCTAATGAAGTTGAACATTTTTCGTTAATTTATTGGTCATGTGTTTCTTCTTCATCTCTTTGCCATTTTTCTATTAAGTAATCTTTTATCTTATGAAATTTCTTTATATATTCCATATACCAATCCTTCATCAGTTTGCAAATAACATCTCCATCAGTGACTTGCCTTTTCACTTTCTTTATTGTGTCTTTGGATGAACACGAATTTTAATTTAACTATGTTAATTTTAATATACTTAAATTTATCAATGT
Source organism: Indri indri (assembly GCA_004363605.1). Lineage (NCBI taxonomy): Eukaryota > Metazoa > Chordata > Mammalia > Primates > Indriidae > Indri > Indri indri. The sequence goes on along the minus strand of RJWJ010022300.1, from coordinate 8,837 downwards.
TTTCCTTTATAATTTGTACTTTTTGTGTCTTGTGTAAATAAGAAAGCTTTCTCTACCCCAACATAAAGACATGTTCTCCTATATAATCTTTGCTAAAAATACTTTTGGATTTCATTTTAAGTCCTTAATGCTCCTTGAAAATTATTATGTACAGTATGAGGTAAGTATTCATTTTTTAAACATGGCTAAACAATTGTGTCGGCACTATTAATCGAATAATTCATCTTTTCCACCCAGACCTGGAAGGCCAGCTCTGTCATAAATCACATTTCCATCTATATGTAGTTATTTTTCTAGATTATATTCTGTTCCATTGGACTATTTGTCTTGGTGCCAATATAACAACATCCTAATATTTATGTCTTTATGTCATAATATCTGGTAGGGCATATCATCTGATTTTGGTATCTTATGCTACCTTCATTAACATGATTCTGAGAATGCTCCCTCTCGTTTCTGAAAAATCCTGAAAAAGATTCAAATTACATATACTTTGGATGTTTGGCAGTATTGGTTTATTAGACTAGTGAAGCTTTTTTTTTTTTTTTTTTACACAAATAGATTTTTAACTGATTTATTTTCATGGCTACATTATTCAGTCTATTTCTTTATGAGTCAGTTTTGTTGTTATATTATCTAGAAATTTGTTTTGCCAAAGTTTTCAAAATCATAATGATAAACTTATACACAATATCCTATTATTTCATCTCTGTAACATCTAGGGATTCCATCCCTAATATTGGTTATTTGTGCATTCTCTTTCTTGATCAATCTTGTCATTGATTATGTCATTAATTTCTACTCTTATTTTTGTTTTTTTGTTTTTTTTTTTTACCTATTCTTTTCTAACTTCTTAAAAGTTGCATGCTTATCTCATTAATTTCAGACTTTCTTCTTTTTTAATATGAGTATGTAGGGTTATGGCTTCCAATTAAGTACCACTCTACTTGTATCCTACAAATTTTGATAGCTAATATTACTTTCCATTCATTTTCTAATTTCTAGTAAGTTTTCTTCTTTGACCTATGAGTTATTTAAAAAGCACATTTTGTTTTGTTTTTTAATTTCTAGATGAATTAGAGTTTTCAGGTCATCTTGTTATTGCTTTTCAACTTAATTTCACCGGGATTAAAGAAGTTAACCTGTATAAAACACATCCTTTGAAATTTGTTGAAAATCACTTTATGGTCTAGTATGTGGTCAATTTGTATAAATATTCTATGTGTTCTTAAAAAGAAAAGAACGTGGGTTCTCCAGTTGTTCAATGCAACAACTTTTATACATATGAATTCTTCATATCAAGCTTATTACTTGTATTTTTCCTTATTGGGCTTTTTTTTCCTCCATAGGAAATCACCTCACATCTTTTCCAGGCTCCCAAGGCTAATATCCAGGTCTTCTGATTTCCAACTCAGGACCCTTTCTTCACAAAAAGCAAAGGGGAAAGACATTTAAAAGGAAAGAACACACATAATCGTACCTTCCTTGCAAGCAGGGTGGCCATCTGAGACACTGCCACGTGGCCAAGGAGAAGCCACGCCAGCCACTGCTTCCCCCATTCCATCCAGAAGCTCCACTCAAAGTCAGTTGGGTCCTAAATAGATCAAAGCAGGAGTTTATCAGAAAGATTTTAGTACATGTCTGAGTCAGAACATGAACTCCAGTTAACAAGCAGAAACGAGGCCAGCGTGAGTCCAAACTCTGTAAAATGGCACTTATGAACATCAAGTCCTGTCCCCACCCACCCTGTACTCTCCCCTCCAGCTTGCTGGTCTCATCACCATTCCCCAAATGCACCTGTCCTTTCTACAACTCAATGTCTTTCTTAAAGCTGATCCCCCAGAACCCTCTATGGCATAGAAACTACTGATACTTCCATTGCATAAAAGATAAAACAGAGGCTTAGGAACTCGATTCATTTAGCCATTGTCACATGGATAGTACAAGTAACTAACTGAGACTATCCCAGTTTAGACACCTAGATACTTTCACTAACAAGAGAAATGTAAGTTGGACACTAATAAAATCGCTTAAGGTTGATCCTGTTAAATCTTGCTGTCATTTATAGGCAGCAGGATAATTTCATAGATAAATTAACTAATTTCACATAAACTTATAATGAAAGAACAAAAGGTACACTCTGGGTCTAGGTAGCACCCCCTGTCTACATTGGTACCGGGTTCCATGTCTATGAAGCTCCTGGGCAGGAGCAGGTGCTCTGACAAGAGTGGCCATGGGGACAGCCGGGAACTAGCACCTAAATGCCACGGTCTCAGGAGCCCCAGGGAAGATGCTGGCAGCCAAGCTGAGCGAGGGCATAGCACACAGAGTGACTGGCCGCCCTGGAACGGGCAGTGCAGGTTGGGTGCATCTCAGCACCACCTGGGTGGAGCGAGGATTTGAGGCCTCAGAATTTTCCAGCCGAAAATGTGGGTGGAAAAGGAATCCTGCAATGGCCACTGATACTGAACACCTCACCAATCTCTGCAAGTGGAACGTGGATGGAGCCCCACTTAACTGGATTTAGAGGAAAATATGGATTTTTTTTGTCCCTGAGGATTGTGGGGCAATTCATACCAGTTATGCATATACTAAAACTCTTTTGTTTGGAAGGTAAAATACAGATAAAATTGACCTTGACCCATGTCAGACTATGAATGCAGAGGTAGTAAGGCCAGCAAGTTAAGACTGGAGGCTGGGTTTGGGTCCCAGATCTGCCCACAGCCTGGCTGTGATGACCTTGAGCATGATACTTAACCCTTCTGTTCTGTTTCTTCATGACAGTAGTAGAGACATTTTTAGGTTTAAATAAGAGCACGCGTACATCAAAAGTTTAGAACAGTGCCCAGCACATAGTACTAAGCAGTAGTACCTGCCGCTAACTGCTAATCCCACGTGCTTCCTATCCTTTGATAGACGCCAGCCAAAATCGTATACTTTACTTTGTGCCATTTGTTAAAAACAGTTTTCCCATTTTCCCAAATAAAGAAATCCAATGCTGTGCATTCTCACATGACACATGCTCCCCACACCTCAAGATCCTGATACACATACAACCTGCTCAAAGAGCCCCTGTCCCCTGCTAAAAAAATCACAGATCTTTGAACTCCTCCTGTCTAGAGACAACTACATCAGGACCCGGAATGTGCCCGCAGCCACACAGCCAGGCAGCAGAGAATTCAAAACCTAAACCTGGCTCCTCATTCTTGATCCAGAGCTTACTTCCCCATCTTGAAATTTCCAGATTAGTGGAGAGTCAACTAACTGAATAAAGGTAAAAAAAAGTTCAAAGGTCACGTGGTGATGCCATGCTAGTATTAATACCACTTTTGTAATAGGGATAAAGGTAAAAAGACACTAAAAGCCAATGCTGATTTTTTTTAAAATACCTCACTCAAAAAAACTCCAACATTTCAGCTTTTTAAATACAATGTTTTTGAACACAAAGAATAACACTTGGAATTCATGACCCCAGGCTTACCTCTGCCTGAAGACTTCTCGAAGTTTAATTTTTTTTTTTTTTTAAGGGAGAAAAAAAGGATATAACAGTACAAAAAAGACTCTGTTCCACCAGAAGACTCAGGACTACTTAAAACTCTGTGCTGGTAAAATCCCATCAACAAAAACGATGCACGGTCTCTCACCACTAATTCTTTCAGAAAATATTTATTTAAAGGAAATAAAAATGTCTCCCTCATGTCTATCCTTCTTAATTTATTCTTCTCAACAAAATAGTCACCTAAAAGAAATGACCAGGCAGAAAAGCTGAGCAATGAACAGAAGAGGAGAGTGAGTGATATGGGTGAGAAAAATGTCAACTCACTGCTTCTAGAAGCAAAAGCTTTACAGACTCTGAGTTCAATCAGACCTTTCAAGGCAAATGTTAAAGCCTCAGAGGTCAGGAACAACTTCATGTTCTGTTCCTTCTCCCATTTCCTACTTGACCCCATGGTTCTTAGTCAACTAGAAATGTCTTCAGTACTGTAAGGGCGTCAGATAAAAGGGGTATATCCTGGCCAGGAAGAACCAGGAGGGCTCCCCCTTGGAGGAAGGGGAGGCTGTACCTCAGGGAAAGTAATCCACATCCAGCCTGTTGTTATCAGTGCTTCTCACACTTCAGTGGGACCAATGCATAAAATGCAGATTGTGACGCAGTATATCTAGGGTGGAGTTTAGGATTCTGTATTTCTAATAAGCTCCCAGATGATGCGATGCTGCTGGCCTGGGGACCACACTTTGAGTAGCAAGGATCTACATGACTAATTACGCCTTCGTACGGCGGAATGTTCATAAACTCAGAGAACCCTTAACAGCTCTGACACTGACCACCTAACACTCGCCAACAGAGCAATCACCGCCCTGTTCATCCTTGAAAGCTCTGAGCGCTTAGCTTTAAGAATTCACTGGACTGGATAAATTAACAAATGTAGTTGTTTATTCAGAGGCTAGCAATCTGCACCCAGGCGATACAGAGAGCTCGGAGGGACACCATAGTTCTGGATCTCTTAAATAGTTAACTGTCTTCCTGGCAAAACACTGTTTTTCCTATTCTGAACAAAGGAAAGGGAGCGGGCCTGATGTTCTTAACTGCCCCTTTTCCTACACATAGCAGCGTGCTACCCTGGGCTGGAAACACTGTGTGGGGGAACACATGAATAGAGTTCCTCAGCATGAGGAGCTCAAAGTCTAAATGGGGAGACCCCCAGCCCCGACACCACCACACCCACAATCAAGACACACTGGAAACCAGCAGCAAGGCAGGAGAGGTGACATGGGCAATTCAACCGCACATACAGTAGTCATGAAACTGACCGAGGCCTTTCCCTTCTCCCCTTACGATCACCGATGCACATTCTGGGTATGTGTTTGCTAGTTACAACCTCAACAATCCTTAAAGTAGTTCAATTAATAGATTTTCTCTTTCAGAGCAGTGTTGGGTTCGCAGCAGAATTGAGCACAGTGTATAGAGAGTTCCCATGTACCCCTGTCCCCTAAATACACACCCTCCCCCACTACCAACATCCCCCAGCAGAATGGAGCATTTGTTACAACTGATGAACCTACACTGACACATCATTGTCACCCGAAGTCTGTAGTTTACCTTAGGGTTCACTGTTGGTGGTGTACATTCTATGGGCTTGGACAAACACGTAAGGACATATATCCACCGCTATAGTATCATATGGAGTATTAATAGTCTCCCTGCCCTATAAATCCTCTGTGCTCCACCTGGTCATCACTCTCCCCTACCCAACCCCCAACCCCTGGCAACCACTCATCTTTTTATTATCTCCATAGTTTTGCCTTTTCCAGAATGTCATATAGTTGAAATAAAAAAAAAAACAAAAACAAGACTGCTTTAACTCCATGTTACAGATGAGTTAACTGGCGGTCAAAGAAAGCAAATTATTTGCCCAGACCTAGTAAGGGGCAGAGCTGGGTTTCAAACCAAGGCCTGTCTCATGCCAATGAGGAAAGTCTCTTCTGAGATGTTTCTACCTGCCCTGGTCCCTCTATCTGAACTGCCCTTCCCTCCACACACAACACTACCTGACCAAATAATCCATCCTAGAGGGTGCCTCTCATCAATGCCCCCGTGACCACAAAGCCAGCCTGGTGACATGCACAAAATAAGTACTTGATAACTGGCACAATCCAAATGTCAGCTAGAGACTGAAGCCTTCCCACCACCTCACCCCCTGCACCTCGTTTCTCTGTCATCCACACCTCAATTCTAGAACTTTCATTGTAGCGTATTATATTACTTTTATTTATGTATTTTCTCTCCCGGGAAAAATGGTACGTTCCCTGAGAGCAAGAACCTTGACTTAAATCAAACCTGTATTACAGACACCCAACATTCAGGAAGCCTTTGAATGGTAAGGCAGGCAGAAGGGAGCAGAGAAACCAGCAGCCTCAGTTCTTGTCCCATTTCTGCCCCTGTTTAAACTTGGGCAAGTCACTTAACTATCTGGACTTGAAGTTCCTTGTTTGTGAAATGAAGGGCTGAACTAGCACAATGTCTAAGATTCCTTTCAGAGAGCAAGAAAAAACAGTTATTTCCCAAGCTAAAGGAGAGAAATACTAAGAGAGTGCTGGTCACCCACCCATAGACCGAGTCCTGCCAGAGAGGGGGCGGTGATCTCCCCTTCTCACACCCCTGTGTGACCAGGGCAGAAAGCTAAAAGAAAAAATTCCTGGCACATGAGGAATTACACTGTCAACTCACCACTGAGCAAATCTTTCCTCCTTCTAGGCTTGAATTCTCATCACCCTTAAACCTCGCGGGACTGTAATCCTCGCACTCCCAGCCCCTTAAGCTGAGGGCTGCATCGTCACACAGGGAGAGGGGGCTAAGATTTTGGTCCTGTACTTTTTGCTTGCATTCCTCAGATAACACCGAGTTAAGACACAGACTTGAAGCCAACTTTCCAGCTGAAGACAACACAGGCACGTGGTTAATAAGGCCAGGTCGATAGACTACGATGCTAAAGTACCAAGCACCAAGTAGAATGCCAAGGCACCCATCAAGATGCCCCAAGTAAAGGAGAGAAGTTCACCCTGCAGCCAGGTCAGTTACACCAATCCACACTAGCTTTTCAACCCAGATCCCATTGTCCTGCTAGTTATCTCTGACTGAGAGAAAGTCAGGAGCACTGTCTTACTGTACCTGTGGACGGCATTCAAGATAATTTGCTACCTGTGCAGAAGACTACATCTACGAGTGAAACAGATGCTCCTGAAGGCCAGGGAAGAAGCTCAACGGCAGCATGTCAATTAGTCTTTGCTATCCAGGAAAAACTTGCAGCTGCTGCAAATCTTTTTCTTCCTAGTACTATATGCTAGACCTACTTCTGTCCCGGGGACAGTTCTCTCCCCATTTAGGCTAATTCCTGCCATTGCATGCCCTCTACACAGCACCAAAGTGCCAAAGTAGCTGGATGTGGTGGCTCACACCTGTAATCCTAGCACTTTGGAAGGCTGAGGAGGGAGAACTGCTCGAGCCCAGGAGTTCAAGACCAGCCTGAGCAAGAGCGAGACCCATCTTTACAAAAAACAGAAAATTAGCTATTCATGGTGGCACATGCCTGTAGTTCCAGCTACTCGGGAGGTTGAGGCAGGAGGATCGCTTGAGCCCAGGAGTTTGAGGTTGCTGTGAGCTAGGCTGATGCCACGGCATTTTAGCCCAGGCAAGAGAGTGAGACTGTCTCAAAAAAAAAAAAAAGAAAGAAAGAAAAAGAAGGTTCTAGAGGCTATGGACTGGAAAGAAGGGAATCCGTGGCTAACAAAAGGGAACAGGAGCATTCAGAAAAGCTACCACAGCTAAAAAGGCCATGGGAAAGCAACCATCTTAACCTCTTCTAAAGGAAACACCCGCTCTGTCTGGCAGATTGACTGGCTCAGTCACCACCCTCCATGACTTCCTGCACCTTAGAGGGTAGAAGGCTGGAAACTGCATGTTCCCAAACTCCTTGCGACCGGCCCCTCTGCCGATGGCCTGACTTCTGAAGAACAAATACTCACGCTATGGCTCTGAAGGTGAAAGAACATCATACACGGGCTGAGACTCTTCCGAAGGAATGGTGGCACAGGCCCTTTGTTGCTATACAGCAGAGGCGGTGGACACTCCTGGGTCCAGGCCGTCCTCGGAAGACCGAAGCTTCCCGAGGTGGCAATCGTCGCACGTGCACCGCAGCCCCAGGTTCTCAAGGCGGGAGCCGTGCGTCTGCAGTGGTTGCATAGAGCGGCTCTGGGAATTGTTCCTGGAAGCTCACTTGGTGCCTGCGCCTACAGGCCTTTCCACTATTCTGAAATATATCTTTAAATCCCTTCAATAATTCTCTTTTTAAAATGACTAGAGTGGATCCTGCCATCTGCAGTGGAATCTCGATGAACATACTATGGAGGAAATGTCTCTTCTGATGGGAATCCAGCTCGAGCTCTGTAATGGGAGCACTATGAAAACAACTCACTTGGAGGAACACTATTCTGAAACAAGTACTCAACAGAGGAAAATGAGATGGAGGAAAACTCTGGCTGGGCCAATCCACAAGTGTTCAAGAACTGGATAATGAAGGCAGTGAGTGTTTATGTTAGGACGCGCTCACAAATGCATCTACGTATCTCGACACCAAAAGATTTGTTATGTTCCCATTCCCGACACAAAGATAAATGTTTAAGGTGATGGATATCCCAATTATCCTGATTTGATCATAACACATTGTATACAGGTATCAAAATATCATATGTACCCCAAAAATATGTACACAACTATTCTATATCAATAAGCAAAAAAAGAAGAAAAAAAAAACCAAATAGAAAATGATCTACCCTACCCACCAGTCTATATTTTTCATTATCATACCTCTTTTTCCTTCAGATAGAGAAAACTGAGTGAGAAGGTGAATATACTATTTTCCTTATTCTCATATATCCAGCATGTTGTAAAAACAAAATACAACAGAAATACTGGACGTTTTTCCATATCCATTTCCTTAATAGCATTATTTATTTACTTTGAGACCACATATAATTCCTAATTACTACCAAGTTATCTGTGATCAGAGAAAACCTTTATAAGGTTCCTGAAATCATAAATGTTTCCCTTCACATTCAAAGGCAGCAAACTCACCTTGATGGCCTATAAATCTCTAGACAAAAAAACACAAAAGGAGAATAATTTTGCAGGAATTCTGCACAGAAGAGGCACTGCTCTCTGGATGAACTCAGACTAATGATTCATTGAGCAATTATTGGAAAAATTTTCTTTTTCTTTCAGCAGCTGCTTTGCCATTTCTAAAATAATTTGAACTAAATCATTTCCTGCTTACAATGTG
>RJWJ010022299.1:0-26995 GCA_004363605.1 Indri indri | reverse complement strand
CACTGTTTTTATTATTTATGTGCAAAGGAGGTCAGAGAAACTCAAAGCAGCAGTTAGACTTGGGGGCTCACGTACCCTTTTAACAAAGGAAAGAGCATTTGGACTCCAGGGATGATAAATTGTGGGGAGGTGACTAGGAAACATGGGGGAACTAATGGAAGATAAGGATTATTTTAGTAAGGTCTGTTTATGCAACCTTATCTTGGGGTAGACTCCTTGTCTCTTCACTCTTCTCTCCCTGGTGTGTGTGTGTGTGTGTGTGTGTGTGTGTGTGTGTGTGTGTGTGTGTGTGTGGGATCAGTCACAAAAAGGAAGGTTGCCTTTTGGTGTGGGACTTGGGTGGCATTTCCTCCCTGGGTTGCAAGCCTTGTTTAGGAGCTACATCTGAGATGAAACAGGAGCAAAGGATGCCGCTGTCAGTTTTCATAGGACTCAAGAGAAGCATGACTCCCTTAAGGAATACAATGAGTGGAATGAGTTTAAAAACGCTGGTAACTGTGTCAGTCGGGGTCCTGCCAGGACACAGACGGTGCTCTCAGTGTGGGTAATTCGAGGAATGTTTAGCAAAGGGGCTCTCTACAAAAGGGCAGGCAGGGTGTGGATAGGCAGAAAACCAGGGCTGGTGACAGGGAGCTGTTCCTACAGGATGCCTCAAAGGGAAGGGAAGGGCAGTTGTGGGGACCTGCAGGCGGCATGAGCTGCCCAGGAGGAGCTGTGACCTCTGAGGGATGCTGCTGGTCCAGGGCAACTCCCATGGGGGAGAAGGGCATGAATTGGTAGCAGAAACCAGAGAAAAGGTACCTCCGGGGTCACAGAGCAGGGTGGAGAATGGTGGAGAGTAGACTGAAAGGAGACCATGGGAAGTACCCAGCGATAAGGCGACAGTGACGATAAGGCAGAATACCAGCAGTCACCACCAAGCAAGCACGTGCTGAATTCCAGACCTCGTGCTGGGCATTTCACAGGCATTCGCTGATCTAATCCTCACAAATCTAACAGTACAGTTTCTAGCACTATTGCCCAGATCAATCTTACAAAAGCAAATTAGCCAGTATCACATAGGTAGGAAGTGGTACAACTGGACTAAAAAAGCAGGTATTTGGGCCCCAAAGCCTGTGCCCTGGACCCTGGACGATACTGACTCTAGTAGACAGAGTGCTGAGTCCTAGGCTTTGGGACCTTAGCAAAGTCCCAGCACCCTTGGAGATCTAGCATTAGCTCCTAAGAGGAGGAGAAATTGGGAGCACTTGTCTCTCCACAACTCTCCGGACTCCCAAAGGAAGACACTTGGCAGTCAATGAAGGGCCGGGATGAGGGGGCTGCAGGCGCATGTACCTGTACCAAGTGGACCAAGGTAAAGGGCCACAGCTTCTAAAAGATAAAATCATGAATCACACCCAATGAATACAGGTGAGACAATACATTTTATTTAACTCGCTAATTAATGAAGAAAATCAGTTAGGTTTTATCAACCCATTTAAAAGAGAATGGGGGAAGGAAGGCATTCATATATATAAGTAGTCGGAAGTGCTGAAACGGATTTGCTAATTGACATGCAGGAGACCAGAATATGCCACCCCAAAATATGCCACTTTGGCATGAGGAACATTTTGAGCTGAAGGCAATTCATTAATTAAGAAGCACTTACAAGAAAAGCTCTCTGTCTTCCCCGTATCTGCCTTAAAGTGGGACATAAACTTACGAAGGTCAATCTTCCCTCCTCCCCTCTCTACCAGGAAGGACAAAGGTTAACCACTGAAGACAACCTTAGACCCTTCGTGGTGGGGGAGAAGGCACCGAGGAATCTACCTGGCAAACTGTCCTCTCTAGCCTTTATCTGCCATGTGTTTGTCTTCCCACAATCTGCCACCCCTAGAGACTCAAAGTCTTTTCCTTTGTCTTGTCACTCTCTAAACGTTTTCTGTTCTTTGTTAAAGATGCTACATAACCCTGGATGCAAAGCCACCTCTTTGAAATTTACTCATTTCTCTGGGTGTCTCCCATGTGTACATGAGGCGTATGTGTTCAATACACTCCTGTTTTTCTCATGTTAACCTGTCTTTTGTTTGCAGGCGTGTGTCCCAGCTAAGGACTAGGAAGGGTAGAGAGAATTTTTTTTTTCTCTGCTACAGATGTAATACTGTCGTTTTCCAATGGGGGATCAACGGCATCTCCACCGGACCAAACTTATTTGCATTGTTTCCTACGACACACAGATTTGAAATAGCTCACTAAAGACAAGGAAAGGGACAGACCCTGATAGAAGCAGAAGACCCACCCAGAGGGTGCACCTAGTGTTCCACTGAAGGCCGATCCAGTGATGTCTTACGACTGCAGTCATCTGTGAGTTTGTAGCCTGTCATCCGCGTGTTACCGAAAATGCCGCACTTACACTTGAGGCTGCATCGGAAGAATGAGAACAAATGTCTTGGGGAGGAGATAAGAGAATTTTTACTACCTTGCCAACAAAGGAAGGAAAATAGTAGACTTTTTCTCCTCGAAATCCAAATTTCCTGAACATAGGCAGAAATACAGAGCGTTTAAAGGAAGGGCCCCTCGGTTCCAGGCTATGGTGGTTAACGGTTCTAATCGTCCCATCTCTGCCAAAGACAAAGCCTGCAAACTGGGGGGCTGGCGCTGCCAGGGATGGCTGAGTTATCTTTTAACAAAGGACTTAACCTGCCTCAGGGATGCAGGCCGGGCTGCAGTTCCCCAAACAGAGTGGGGGAAGTTTTAAAGAGACAGAAAATATTTTTTTCCTTCAGGCCCTTCCCTGTTACACATGGGGTTGTCACACGCGTGGTTAGCCATGTTTGGCAATGCCTGACGGTTGAAGGAAGAAGCCAGCAACAGGAACGTCACTCCTCAGTGGTCCGTGGATCCCTCCCCAGATTTTCCCTCTTCCTCTCTCCTCCTTCCTCTGGTTTTAAACCTCCTTTATTCCTAGGGAAACCCCCGCCCCAATCTTTCTTTCTCTCTGAGGTACTTCTCTTTGGACTGTATTGGTAGCTAATTCATCAGCAACTGAAAAACTATTTCCTCTTTTCTCCAGGGCGGCAAGTGCTTAAATCTTCAAACTTTCTGAAAGGGAAATTCTTTGTACTCCATCCTTCAGAGTAGCAAAGAAAACGTAAAGAAACCCCCTCCAAAAAATTCTGTATTAAAATTTAAGTAAAATTAAATTTCCATATTAACCCTCTTACCCTATTCAAGTCTTGGTTCAAATGTCACCTTCTTAATGGGCTCTTCCCTGACCCCCCATTTCAATTATGACTCCCTTCCCACCCATCTCGTACCTCTTCTGAGCTTTATTTTTTGTCATCCTCTTACCTATGATATGTTCGACTCATTGCCTATTCCCCTTTTTGAGGATGCCAACTCCTTGAAGGCAGGGACTGTTGTCTCTGTTGTTCAATGCCTTATCCCCAGCACCTAGAACAATACCTGGCACGTAGTACATGCTCAGTAAACATTTGCCGTATGAACAGAAACAGTCTAAACACTGATATCCTTCCACACTTAACTCACTGGCCTAAATTCTAGGCTTCACACTGCCTGCTATCTAACCTCTGAGCTGCTCTTCCTCAATTTTCTCCTTTCCTCCATTGCTTCCCCTAGCCTCTAACTTTGAAAACTGAGATCAGGGAGCAGGAAATGGAAGCTAAAAGTTCCAGAACTCCTGAGGTACAATCAAAATGCATGGGGCCCAGACTTTCAGAGCCAAATCCTACTCCTCTCCAATGTTTTCGGACAGGGCAGATCTAAGTTTCATGAGACCTGAGACTTACACTTTGGTGGGGGTGGTGAGGAGGGCCCTTTAATGGGGGAAAAAAAGGAAATTAGGTATAAAAGTCTATGTAGAATGAGAAATCACATCTCCTACTAAGCCTTGGAGATACAGGTTCTTTTCTTCTGAGACTTCCTTAGGCAACGTTGCTTACCTAGACATGCTTACTGGTGGCAACCGGCCTCCCCTCCTGGTTCAGTGGAGCTGCAGCAAGGGCACCACCTGGAGCCTGTTAGAAACGCAGACTCCCAGGACCCCCCAGACCCACTTTTCATACAGCCCTGGGGGATTGACTCACCCACACATTAAAGGTGAGCTGACACAGAGCTAGAACCTTGCAGAGTCCTATCAACTCCCACTACCTCACCTTGGCCCCTGCAAGCCGGAACCCTTAGGCTGACATTTCTCCTCTGATACCTAGACACCATAGTCAGGCTTGCTGCTGTCTAAGGCTTCAGGGTGTCAGTCTGAGGGTCCAGGACGCTGGAGTTCTCACTGAGCAATGCTGATATCTACATGTCCCCCATTAGGTGACCACGGTGCATCCTGGCACAGTCAAGAGGGAGCTACAGTACCCAGATAGAGACAAGCAGGCATGCAAGGACCTTGAAAGGTGCTGGGGTGGGGAAGAGGACACCCACACCCCTCCTATGTCCCCTCAAGCTGTAGCATTGGCTAGCACTTGGGTATCTTCACCTGAGGACTTTCTCTAGCAGCTAGACCCCCTCCGCTAGCCAGGTAGGCTGCACTACCTGGGAGTGAATGTCCAGCATCTTCTGCCCACCTCTTCCCGCCTCAGCAACACTCAGCTGATGACTGACGAGAGTTGGAGGACAGGAGTGTGTCTACACTGACTCCCAGGACCCCCAGTGGAATCATGTTCCGGTTGCTCACAGTGGAAACTAACTTGAACGCACACATTATACTGGCGTCCTTCCCTGCCCACTCCCCTGTGAGTGTTTCCTGGGTCTCAGGGTCTGCTTCTGGGGAAACGCCACCCAGGACAGAGGGAGAAAGGGGTTGCACTGAAAATCCCAGGCTGATTTTTCTTCCTCTGTGAACCACTTATTGTCTATTACCCTTTTGAGAATGCCCACTCCTTGAAGGCAGGGATTGTTGTCTCTTTTGTTCATTGCCTCATCCCTAGCACCTAGAACAATGCCTGGCATGTAGTACATGCTCATTAAAGATTTGCTGGATGAATGGAAACAGTCTGAACACTGATATCCTTCCACACTTGACTCACTGAGGAGCCAGGGCTTAAAACTGCTATTGTGTTAACTTGGGGTTTCTCAACCTGGGCATTTGGACCAGATAATTCTTTGCTCTGGGGTTTTGGTGGGGGGAGGGTGCTGTTCTGTTACACTGCAGGATGTTTGTCATCAGCCGTGGCTTCTACTCACTAGATGCAAGTAACACTCCCCAGCCCAGTTGTGACAACCAAGTGTGTCTGCAGACATTGCACAAATTGCCCCCGGTTGAGAACGACCGTGTCAGCTGAACTCACCTGCGCAATGGCGAGCCAGTCCAGCTCACCATTTTCCGCTGCAGCGAAACTTGCAGCCCTTCGCTTTACCTCTGCCACGTCTGCCCTCTGCCCTGTCTTGCTTGGAGTCCTCATTATAAAACCCATTTGTCACCACTCCCTTTTCGAGGATGGATTTCCAGATTGCCTGCTGATGGCTAACTGGGATCACGTTTCCGGTAAAAAAAAATAAATAAATAAATAAAGCCCAACAAATCAGCTCCCTCCTGGTCTCCGAATTCCAGAGTGCCCTCAAGTGGCCAGAAACCGCCATCCACTCTGGCTCCCCTGCAAATTCCAAGCAGCTCTGGAAAAACCGGGGTGGGGGAGGGTGGGCAGAGACCTTCCCCTTGCTTGGTTCTCGTAGAAAATCCATTTTCTCACGAAGTGAGAAAAATTCAGCAGTGTCTTCTCCAGGCTGTTTCTTGGAGCACGTTTTTTAGTGCATCCACAAAAGGTTTATCCTATGGGGGTGTGTGCATGTTTATGAGTGTGTTTATTTTCAAAGTCTGGTCGGTAATGAGGAATGCAAATGGGACAAGCGCTGAGAGAAGGAGCTGCAAGCCATGCCACTGAGCTGGCCATGCAGAAATCCATCCCGCGTGCTGGCAGAGGGCGGTCCCCGTCAGCTGTCAGGACCAGGTGGGCTGCAGCGAGACTGCCGGGAAAGAGACCATCGCTGGCCTGTGCTCTATGTTCAGGTGGCCTCAGTTATGAGCAAGCAGATCATATGGACTCTGTGTGCTCTCTTGATTCACCGGCTTTAGCATGTGGCGGCCGCCAGAGAGAAAGCAGATCCAGTTCTGAAGTTTTCCAGGCCTGCTTCAGAGAACCTCCCCAGGAGGGAAGCTTTCAGGGACAGGGAGATGCAGGGAGCAGGCAGAGTGCCCACAGAATGAAAACTAAAAGCTAAGGAGCTATTCGGGCTGGAAGGAGGAGAGGCTTGGGGCTCAGGGTGGTATTTCGGCCCACCTCTCACTCTTTCCAGGGCTAGGTGGAGACCACTCTGCTCTCTGCAGACATATTTTAAAGCCACTACTGCGCAGAGAACTCCAGACAGGTCTTGCTACATGAAGTTCCCTCAGCGCTGACTCCGTGCGGGCACTCAGCGTTTCCCATTATCGCACTTCCCTGCAGCTGGGCAAGGCCGGCTTCCCGGCAGGCTGGAGGCTCTGGGAACAGCAAGGCACCCATCTCATCGCAGGCTGCGGCTCCGCACAGGCGCTGGCTCTAGAGGTGTGCTGTCTTTGCTGAATGAAAATTCAAATCAGGGACGCCTTGGACTTTGAAAGACAAAGGGAAAAGAGAGGGAATTCAGAGTAAGGAAACAACATACAGAGAGACAGAAAAGTCTGTTTGGGGAACAGAGAAAAGGCCCATTCGACCAGAGGAGAGGGCTGATGTGAAGAGACACGGCGGGGGGGGATCATGCGTGAAGCTGCTGAGGGTATCAAGGGACCAGAGAATAACTGATCGTAATTTCCTAAGCTAAAAAATATTCTCCAGCAATTGTTCTAAAGTTCCACATTCTTTTTCTTAGCAAATATCTTATAATACCCCTTTACCACCCTGAAATGAAATTCATTTTTTCAACATAACCCACCAAAGGAAATCAGGAAATTTCACCCCAAAATATGACTCCTTGGTACAAAGAATATTTTGAATTAAAGGCCACTCAAGATAGAAAGGCATTGGAAGGGGCTTTCCCTCTGTCTGCATATCCCGGACTGACCCTTCAAAAGAACAGTGGACTTCCCTTTCCTTCCCTTTATCTCAATATATTGCAGGAAACACCATCAAGAATGCAAGCAGACTTGGCCCAAATCATTTTAAACAGAATGCCTGTCTCTCAGGTTAATTTATAAGTCAATCTATTTCCCCCATCCATTCATTCTCCCAAGTATCTATCCATCCTTCCCAGCAACTGTTTATTGCCTCTAAACAGAATTGCCTGTACTCCTCATCTTCCTCATCCCCCTAAAAAATGTGTATAAAAATATCTGGATCCCAGTGGGATCCTGGTCAATCACTCTGTGATTCTCTCATGTGCCTGGTAAACAAACCTTTCTCTTATTAATCCGCCTTAATTGTAGCTGGTCTTTCAGTGAATCTGGTGAGGGGGCAAGTTTCCCCTCCCCCCTCCACCACCTACTCACATAATTTTAAAAAATAAGTATAATGGCCCAACTGTAGTGTAAAGGAGAAATAAAGGAGATGCTATTTATAATAGCATATGCATAGGCATGGATTCATTAGGAGACATAATGAAGTAGTCAGATGCTTAGAACTCACAGTGGAAAATTTCGAATATAAGAAATGTACGACAGTACTCAGCTGAATATTCACACATATGAGGAATCACCATGGAGGCAGCGGCTGCAATTGTAGACCGCTAAAAGTGTATCGCTTTGGTAATTCACATACCTTAAGGAGCCTTGCTATTTGCAATGTTATTTTTGAAGTGGAGAGCAACTTTTGGTAAAGGTTCAGACAAAACTAAGTACAACTATCCATTGATTTTCACAGTAGCTGCATTTCCAGAATCTTCAATATGTGTTAAGACCCAGTGCAAAAAGATTTTTTTGTGCTGGTATGAGGGTGGAGAATCGAGACAGGGCACAGAAAGGACAGATATTCTCTACTCTATGATATCCGGGGCTTCAGCTTGAATACTCAAAGGCTGAGGTCTAGAACCATCTGAAAGCATGACTGAGGCTGCAAGATCCACGTTCTAGGATGCTCACCCACACAACTAGCAGTGTTGGCTGTTGGTAGGAGGCCTCGGTTCCTTCCTGTGCAAATTTCCCCAGAGGACTGCTTGAGTGTCCTCACAATATGGCAGCTGGCTTCCTCCAGAGTGGCAATCCAACAGACAGAAGGACAGACAGAAGCTGTGTTTTTAATAACCCAGCCTCAGAAGTCACATAGCTTCACTTCTGCCACATTCTTTTCCTCAGAAGAGAATCACTAAGTCTGATCCACATTCAAGGGGAGAGGAATTAGGCTTTGTGCTTTGAAGGAAAGTGTGTCAACGAATTTGCGGATTTATATCAAAAGCACGACAGCTCATATAACTCAAAACTGGGTTTTCACCTACATGAAGTCCACTAAAAAATTACATGGGACGTGGGGTAAAATTTATTATATGGGACGATCCCCTGTATTACAGGATGTCTGATGCCCTACAACCTCATCCCTACTCTACCAAATGCCAGTAGCTCTTCTCTATCATTATGAATACCAAAAGCATCCCTTACATTTCCATAAGTCCCTCTTGCTGAGAACCGCTGTAATGGGTAACTGAAAGCAACTGAAAATCTAGGACAAGGATGCGACAAAATCAGACCCAGACATTATGATTACTCTAGCAGAAGTGTGCAGTAAAATCCCCTGACGACTTTTAAGATACGTGAATCACACTCAGCCATCCCCTCCAGCCTCACTCCTCCACTAACACCAGACCCCTGTAGGTTCCCCACACATGCTGAGCGCCCTTGTGGCCCAGGGCCTTTGCACCTACTGTAGGTCTCTAGAACATTCTTCTCTTCCTCTCTTACACCCACACCTCTCCACCCCATTCTCAGCATTCCCTCAAGTAAAACTTCTTTTCTTCCAAAGATATCAGATTCCCCTAGAAGCACAGTTTGCTCAGTTTGAACACTAACAGCAGTTTTTAGTTATAGATTTGTGTGATTCTTTCATTTCTGTCTCCCCTGTGCAAAGGTAAGCCCGATGATGGCAGAGGAAAGAAGGAAGGGAAGGAGAGAGGGAAGAAGGAAATGAAACTTTTGCATTAGCCACAGAGCTGGGCAGCCTCGGATCAGATGGAGAAGTTTACTATTCCTTTTGGGCTCCCTGCATGAGGGACCCCACACGTCACTGGTTAGAAAGACAGAGCAGGAAGGGCCCAGTCCCCATTGAAATATTGGTGAAGATATACATCTGACTGTAGCAGCACACACATAAAGAGGCATATTAGCTCCCCAGTCCGCAATGAAAAACCACAGCTGCTAATGGTGGTGTTGCTAGGTTGTGCTGTCAAGCATGATTTTCTGTTTCAATTACTGCAGCGGTGGTGATTTAGCAGCCAGACCTTCTGAAAGATGCTCCTAAGAGGATAGGTTGTAAGGCCGATAGGAAAGAGAGGGCCTGGGTTTCTCTCTCTCTTTCTCTGTCTGTCAGCATTACCTTTTGCTGTCCAGTGTAGGCTGTGGTCAGACTGTCACAGTGGGTGAGCAGGGCTTGTTGGGGGGGTTCAGTGGGGGCTTAGTGAATCCTGGTCATTTGCCATGACTCTAAAGCGGGGCTGGGCAGTCTACAAGGAATCTCATAATCACTGCTAACATACAGAGAGCATTTGCTGTTGTGTAGATACGCTTCCTGCCAGGCTCGCCCCGACACAATCTCATTTTAGCTTCACAACAGCCCAGTGGTTGCTATCATTACCATCACCCCATTTTATAGCTGAGTTGATGGAGGCCCAGAGAGGTTTTTAAAGAAGTTGCTTAAGGTTAAAGAACTGGAACGCAGGAGAACAGGAACTTGACCAAGATCCATCTGATTTCCAGCCTGAGCTCTTAACATCACCTTGTTCTGCTAATTCCGGCCCTCCCACCAGCCAGAACTGACACTTCGTCCCTCTGTTCCCATCATCACTTTCTGGCTCTGCCCATAGCACCCCTGAAGGCTTTGGGGTTACTTCCAAGATATGGAGGACACTGTCCAAGCTTGCAAGTGGTGAGGGGGAGTGGGAGGAAAGGGCACATTCTTGCACCCCCTGGAGAGACCCCTAGGTAAGAATGCAGACACAATCTCCATTTCACTGCCTCGCCCTGGAGACTTCTATGAAAGACTGCTTCTGGCATACTGCACTGTGGGCCGGCCAATTTCTATGACCTCCCAGAGGATAGAACTTGCATGTGGATCTGCCATAACAAGCTCTTCCACCCTCAGAGCCCTCCACGGTTACAGTGCCTTTGTGTCTCTTCTTTACCTTGAATGTTGTGAGTCTAGTCCCCAGCTTCACAGGGCACGGGTGGCAGTTACTCAGGCTGCTTGAGCCCTGAACATGCATAGCCTTGGTAATGCCCTTGAAATCTGTAATCATATCGTGACCCCTGATTTCCGCTCCTCCAGTCCTTCCACTCATAGTATAAGCTCCTAGTTCCTGTATTCAATCGTTTTCCATTTGACATACCTAGAGTGGTTTTGGTTTCCTAAACCCTGACTAATATACCCTAAATGATCCTGACCCTACAATTTTCTTTCTCTTTCTGAGGTTTTCTCTGTGGTCTTCCCGATAATATACACCAAAAGTCTCTCTCTCTTTCTCTCTCTCTCTCTCTCTCTCTTTTTTCAGTTTAAGTTGGGTTTCTTTCTTTTGCAACTAAAGATTTATGATCAATCATATATGTTATCTCATTTAATGCTCCCAACAAGCTTTTAGAGTAGGTATTATTGGCCCCATTTTGTAAATAATGAAATTGAGGCTAGGAGAGATTGAGAGGAAGACTCTGCCAGCTCTACGGTATTTTGTATGAATTAGAAGACACCTCTCCTTGGAGGGTGAATTTCAAAATGGCACCCGCTCTGAGCAGAGGAATTACAAAAGGCACTCCTTCCTCTGAGTCGAGAGAGCCCCAGAGCCAGAGAGCTCAGGTTGGTGAGTGGAGCAAGGGCCGGATTTCAGCCCCTACACATCCTCTAGTCCAGGCACAAAGGACAGGACACAACTTGCCCAAATGTACACATGTGGTAGCCTACGTGAAGTGTCTCACCCAAGGTTGCACAGTTTCATGTGGTAGGGCTGGGTTCCAGTCCCAATTTTCTCTCTCTCTTTCTCTTTTCTGTTTCTCTTTCATTTTAAACAACTATACTGTGTTGCTAGATGATATCTAACTTGCTATTTAGCATTTGCATGTTTTCATGTTGCTGCTTCATGTTTAATTATACATGTATATTTACGGATATCTCTTCTTAGTGCCTGGTGCAGCGCCTACACTTTGTAGCTACTCAGTAAGTGCTTCCAGAATGAATAAATGAATGTGCTGTTCTCCCAACTAGACTGTACACATGCGACAGTTAGAAACTGTGGTTTATATCCCTTTCACCCCTCTCTGCCTGATACTATGCATTTTATATATTAGTCACTCCATAAAAATATCTTGTTAATGATGAGGCTGACTGTGTGGTAGCAGAATTTGTGCTATTGTGTCATGGAATTCATTTGAGAAAGTTCCATGCAGGATGTGGATCCTGACTGAGCCTTGAAGAGTAATATTTCTAGGGAGAAATGGGAAGGGTATCCCAAGCTGAAGGGATGGCCAATGTAAGAACAAGGTGGTCGGCCCAGGCAGGAGAGAGGATGTGTGTCAGGGGAGTGGTTGGAAATAAGATTGGCTGAAATTAATCACAGTCCCACATCCAGCTCCACCATATGCAATTAACCCAGACCTCCGTTTACAGAGGGGAATTCGAAGCAAAGGCCACAAAACCAATACATCACAGTTCCCCAGGGACTCCAACCGCAACCGATGACATGAACAACCATCAGTGTTCTTCCACTTTAAGAACTTGGAGAGACCGATGGCCATAAAAGACATCCTGTAATTAAAACTGCCAGCCACTATCCGTCTAATAGTTCAGGCTCTGTGGGAGAGCGTGGGGGGCGGCTGGGAGGCAGTAAGGAGAGCGCAGAGCACGACGCGCTTTGCAAACTCTAACAGGCCGCTTTTAGCCATGCTTCCACCTCTGACACCTTCACAGCCTTGTCCTCTGCCGTACACGTTTGCCGTGACACAAACATGGGTGGTAATCTTAGATGAGTTGGGTAGGCTCCTAACTGCCAAAATAAAAAGAATTTGGGGACCAGATTAGGTCCTTAAGAAAGAAAATTGCCTATAAAACTAAGGACCCCGTTATCCTGGTGAGTAACTTAGGCGTTTTGATGCCTAAGCGTTAGCCATTATAGTCCCCTGTTTGCCTGTCTGTGAAATCGGGAGAAAATAACCCTTACTCTCAATGAGAAAAGCAGTGTAAGGCCCCTGAGATAGTTCCTGTCATGCAAGTGACAGTTCTGGAGTGGCCATAAGTGGCTGTTCTTTCCTTACCCCCTTCACAGGCATTGCAACCTGGCCACCTCTGGCCAAGAACCTGTAGATGCTAGGTAAGATCGGGAAGCAGCTGGGGACCAGGAGCGAGCTGCAGAAACGGGAGTGCAGCATCATGTGACCCTGCTTCTGGAATGTTCTCCATTCTTTATGTTCTATGTCAGCAGTCCCCAACCTTCTTGGCACCAGGGACCAGTCTCACGGAAGATAACTTTTCCATGGACTAAGGGGGAGGGGAGGGAGGTGGAGCCCAGGGGGTGATGCAAGCCATCGGCTATAAATACAGATGAAGCTTCGCTCACTCGCCTGCCGTGTGGCCTGGTTTCTAAGTTTCATGGAAGACAGTTTTTCCATAGATGGGGGTGGGGGCTGGAGGGATGGGGGAGCGGCAGAGCTCCGTGGCCCAGGGGTTGGGGGCTGCAGTTCTATGGTATTGCTGCCCGTCCTCCCCATTTGCTCAGGTGCACGCCTTGTCCTTCCCCTGCTCCGCAGCTCAGGGAGGCTGACACCTGGAGACTGGCTTTCCCAGGGTCCATGTCAGCTAAGCTCAGGCATTTGGAGGCACTGGTGGGACACTGGAGAGCAGAAGGGACTAGCCAGACCACTTCACTCTTCTCTCTGCTCAGGTGACACCTTTGGGGCCAGTTGCATCCTCCCTCCCCTATGGCTCTAGCTCCCACCAACAGATGTGCCAAGGTTCCAGCTTCCACTAGGTGACCCCAGTGCCTGGGCACCTCAGCGCCTCTCCCCTGCTGTCTCTGCAGCCTAGGAGTGGTGGAGTTTCCTGCACTTGTCTCCCTAAGCCCTGACGGCCCTCTCAGCTCTTCCATCACCCACGGACCAAGTCCTTGTACTGAACTGCCTCTGTTTGAAAAACCTCGAGTGGGATTTTATTTTCCTGGAAGAACCCGGACTGATACAGCCTTACTGGGAAGGTTTTAGTGCGGTGTCTCTATTAGGATCTTCTGGTCGTGAGCATAACCAGTATGAATTTGCCCCACAATTCTCAGATTAAGAAATGTCCTGTTTCTTTGTTTTCCTCTAATAATTTAAAACTGGCTCCAGCCCCCACCTGCCTGCTGGCCTGGAGGTTCCTGGTCCGGCATTACCGGCATTCGCCTGGTCTTTAGGGAGCAGGCAGAAGGTGCTTGATCCCCGAGGTCTCCTGTCGTTACCGTCACTCCTCTGCTTCACGACCTCACTGTCAGGTTCAGGTTCTCCATCACTCATCAGAGACGCTTTGCTGGGTGGGCCACAGAAATGCCCCTCCCAGTGGTCTTCTCTGCCTACGACAGCCTTGGCCATGGGGGACCCTGATGATGCTCTCAAGGTCATCGTGTTTAGCATCCAGCCTCCCTAGAACCCCCTCAGAAAACAGCTCCTTCCCAGGCGCTGCATAGGACCCCCCCACCCCCCGCCAGTCTCCCAGGGGCAGGCTAGCCACTCCCCCTCAGACACGTTCCGTTTGGCTCTCAGAGTGTTTTTAACATTTTAAAAATTATTTGCAACATTTTGCACAAAAGTCCGGACTTCCCTATATTATCGAAAAATCAGAGACATCCAGCCACAGTGATTTCACATACCCCAGTACCAAGAACCGGACAGAGCTGAGTAGCATGTGTCCCTTCGGCAGGGGCCGTTTCTCCTGGCGTGGCTCGTTCAAGGAGCACGACCTGCCTGCCCCGGGCTGCGGGGGAGCCAGCTCGGGTTCAGCCCTTCAGAACAAGGGCCGGACCGTTCTTCCCTGGTGCTGCGCTCCAGCACCCAAAAGCTCGCTTGGCCCTGGAAAGAGGAAGGATAAGCTCCTCACAATCTGTGTGTATGTGCGTGATTAAAAAAGAAAAACAAGATGTAATAACTTCTCAAAATGGTTAGCCTAATACAAAAGTAACAAAACCCAGTCTGTACTAGTTGACTGAGAAAATGGGAATTTATAAGGATATAGGGATGCCTCTTGAGCACTCGGGAGAAACACACATGCGTCTCAGGCAGGAAGGAGAACTAGCACTAAGAACATCTGGTTTATCTTTCTATCGCTCGTCTAGGCTCCTGTGTTTCTGCTTCACTCTTTCCCTCTCTCTGCAGAAGATTCTCTTCTGCTTCTCGGTGAATGATCCCCCCTACCCCCCAACAACTACCAGGAGTGCATGTTAAAGACCCAGCCACCCCAAGAGAACAGCTCTCTCTCCCTGGGTTCCACTTCGACATTCCTAGGGCAGGGATTCCGCTGCCCCGGCATGAATCCAGAGCCCCTCGCAACCCAGTCACCTAGAGTCACGGGAGGGGGTGTGTGTTATCACATGCCACCAAATGGCTGCTGAACCAAGGGGGTGCAGTTGTTTGAATGCGGCAAACACGCTGAAGGCATCTGCCGTGGTGACCCTGGAGTAAGCCGAGAATAAAATCATCCTCCTCTCCAGCTAACCCTGCGCCTCACAGCACATGTACCAAGGGTGGTCCGGGAACCTGGCACAGCAAATGGCACCGCAAGCAAGCCACGAAAAATTCATTGAGTGCCTGCCTCTCTGCGAGGGGAGCAGTGCCAAGCTTCATTCATGCTCATCATTAATTCAGTCCCAGGCTGGACTCTTTGGCTCAGAGCTTTCGGTTTAAAACAAATGAGCTTGGATGTACAGTCAGCCCATGGTTGTCTGCAGGTGATCTATGCTGACGCTGGCTCCTCTCTGGCAAACCCTCCTTTCAAACTTATTGCCAGTTAACAGACTCTACACAGCGCTAACTACCCCTTGGAGGACGTTTGGGGCTCCGGGTTTGCAGTTAGCACCTTTCTCTGCTTAATTACAGCATTATGGATATCTCTCCACCCTCTGTTTATTTTACCCACTGAGATGCCTGTGGAAAGCCAAGTGCCACCTGCCTGGCTCCAGGGAAGGTTAGAGATGCAGACCTTCGTCAAGCAGAGATAAGCTGTCCACGCTCAGGGAGCAGCGGCTGGGACGGGCTGGGTGAGCACCAGGTGGGAAATTTGGCTCTCGGTTCCCTGCCTTTCCAAAGTCCTTACCAGGGGGCTTTCTTTTGTTCTTAGGATGAAAATAATAGCTCACGTTATTGAGTTCATATTACATGCCTGTCACTTTGCTTGGTGGCCAGCCTCCAAGAGGGCTCCCTGTGGTCCTCGCCTTCTGGTACTCATGCCCTTGGGTGGTCTCTTCCCACAATGACCCAGAGCTGACCTGTGTGACCAACAGAATACTGCAGAAAGGACAGTATGTGACTTCTAAGGTTAGGCCATAAAAGACATTGATGCTTCTACCTTAACCTCTTGGATAGCTTCTGCTGGGGGAAGCCAGCCGTCAAGTCATGAGGGCACTCAAGCAGTCTTCTGCAAAGGCCCATGTGGAAAGGGTACCCAACACAACGTGCCAGCCATGTATGTGAGCTACCTTGGAAGTGGATACTCCAGACCTGATCAAGCCTTCAAATGATTCCAGCTCCCAATTTTCAAGTCTTCCAGCTGTGGCCCCAGACATTAAGGAGCATAGCTAAGCCGTCCCAGCCACGCTCCGTCTGAATTATCCACACGAACTATGAGCTACAATAAACGATTATTATTGTTTCGAGTCATGAGGTTTTGGGGTAGTTTGTTACACAGGACAGTTGACCCTTGAATAACGTGGGTTTGAACTGCACAGGTCTGCTTATATGCAGATCTTTTTCAATAAAATATGCACCGAGTGAGCCTGCCTCTCCTGCCTCCCCTCCCACCTCCTCCGCCTCTTCCTCCTCTGCTACCCCTGGGATAGGAAGACCAACCCCTCCTCTTCTCCTCCTCCTCAGCTTACTCAACATGAAGACGGTGAGGACGAAGACCTTTATGATGATCCAGTTCCACTTAATGAATAGTAAACGTGTTTTCTCTTCCTTATGATTTTCTTAATAGCATTTGTTTTTCTGTAGTTCACTTCACTGTAAGAGTGCAGCATATAATACATACAACATTCAAAACAAGCGTTAATTGACTATGTTATCAGTAAGGCTTCCAGTCCATAGCAGGCTATAGTAGCCATAGTAGGCTATTAGTAGTTAAGTTTTGGGAGAGTTAAAAGTTATACACAAAGTTTTGACTGCACAGTGGGTCGGCGCTCCTAACCCTGGCGTTGTTCAAGGGCCAACTGTAACAGATCCCTAATCTGCTCCATTGGTGCTTTATGGCATCATTTCATTTAATCGTCACAGCAGCCCATCAGACAGATGTTATTAGCCTTCTTCATTTCACAGGTGAGGAAACCGAGGCACAGGAAGTTTCTTGCTTTCCTACTCCACAGAGCTAAATACCAGATCTGTTGGTGGCCCATCCAGAGCCCCTTAGTCCTCACCCTTGCAGGCCTCGCCCCATCTTACCATCCTACTGCAAGTACCTGCAACTCTGCATCCGGAAGCTTTCTCTCCACCCCACGTGGGGCAGGCCAGAGCTGCCAAGGAGTTCATGCTTCCAGGAGCAGCCCTCGGCTAATGAAGGACATGCATGAGTCAGAGGATAAGCACCCCAGCTTCCTTGCCTTTTGGGTAGGGTCACTCTGAGGCATGCTTTATGTGTTGTCCCACATTCCCCAGTAGGACAGAGCCTCAGTTGCCCATAGTGGGAACTGATCAACAACACACTCTTCGTCACCCACCTTCCCTGCCCTGTTAGACTCCCCACTCCCCAACAATGACTCTTGGGATCTCCTCCAAAATTAACCGCTAGCATTCAACTTCTTGTCTCAGGGTCAGCTTCTGGAGGGACCCAACCTAAAACATGTAAGAAAAGACGGAGCTGGGATTTGAATCAGGTGCTAACTCCCAAGCCAGCTCTCTGAACCGCCATCCCATGGAGCCTCACGCAAGTCAAACCCCTGAGCAGCAGAGGTGCTTTTCAAATGCAAACACTCCCAACACCTAATCAGACTTTGGAATTATCTGCCATTTGGGAGTAGCCACAATTCTGATCTCTCTATTTATGTAGATCATTGAGAATTCACCAAGTAAATGTGAGGAAGGGGGATATTATTCAGTATTGGTTTGTGTTTTCCTCCCTAGCGTCAGAGAGCCAGGCTTGGACTTGAACTCTGGCTTCGTATTTTCAGGGCCAAAGAGATGGAGGTAGCCCAGACAGCAGAGCTGGCTCCTCTGGGTTTCAGCCAGGGACCCCTCCTGTCTTGGAGGGTTGTGAGCAAGAGTCGCCAAAGCCCTGGAGAGCAGGAACGAGCAGTTGCCACGTCGGTCAGCTGGAATACAACTACCCAGGCTCATTTTTCTCCTTCTCATTTGCTCTCTTGAAAGCAGCCTCCAGCAGTCTCAGTGGGGTTGACCAGGAAGCTAGAGGCTCTGGAAAAATCCACCTGGCTCTGGAGAAAGCCCCAAGCTTTTCATCCCTGTCTCCCCAGAGCCCTCAGCCCTCATTTCCCCTGTCTCCGGCCCACCCGCGCCCTCCGGCTGAACTCAGAACAGTCTTGCATCTCGCAGACACCACCACTGTCTGTCTGTATCTCTCCTTGCCAGCAAGGCTAGGAGGAAGCCTTCCTGTCGAACACCTGTCTCCCAGTGCCACTTCCGGAGCTAACCTGGGGATGTCTTTCCCTTTTTCTTAAAAGTAGAAAGAATCGAGTAGAAAGGGACATAACTGTGGAAGAGGTATCTATTTAATGGAACCCGCATCTACATTAGCATCTCCAATACCACGTCCACAGGCCCCTCATGCCCGGAGAGACAGTAACGGCTGTTCTGTAGCCAAATAAGTTTAAGAAAACTGCACATGAAACCTTTTCTTGATGATTAACAATGCACATTAGCATAGTAAAGGCTCAGACGGGTCGTACAGACAAGCAACCAATTTTAAATCCAGTCTCCTCCAAAAATATGTGACTCTACACATCACCCCCGCTTTTTAAAACAGAACACTCATTAACATCTAGTAGAGCACTCACGTTCCGTGAAAGAGTTTGGCAATCATTATTCTAAATTTTATAATCATTGCCTGCAACAGGATTTTTCTGATACCCATCCACGCTGGGCATCCGGTTTGTGAAATAATCAAACAGACAAGGCCACTGTCCTCCGAGTGCCTGCCAACCTTTTCAGCCTGCTGGGAAGATGAGATGAGCATATGAGTGTTGGGTGGAGCATAAAGCATTGCAGATGTCTGTTATTATTACTGCTCATAAACTCTCCACGGTAGTTTTGTTTCTAAGGATCGCTGATAAGGAAGCTTCTAGCGACCGTGGTCGGTTGAGGAAGCGGCTCTGAGATGCGGGAGGTGCTGCTGTGCGTTGGGGCGAGCTCTTGAGGCCAACGGCCGGAGGGAGGAGGAGGAGGATGGGGACTGGACAGAGGGAGACGCTGGGCTGCGATGCACGCAGGTGACTGTGAAGGCCACCCCCTGGGAGCACCCTGGAGCTGGGCCGGCCATTCAGAGCTGTGCCTGGTTGGGGCGAGGGGAGCGGGCCTTTACAGCCCCAGCCTGACCAGTCAGTGGATACGGCCGCCTCAGAAAGAGGCGTGGCCGTGCCGAAGCGGCTCTACTCACCAGAGGCATCCCTGCATTAGGCGACCAGGGGCTGGGGAGTGAACCCTTCATTCCTGAAGGGGACCTGGGTGGTGCCACACCATGTCCACAAAATAACACTCCGTAAGTTTCGGGGAGATGAGTGGTCCACGTCTGGACCCCTTTTAGAATATCAAGTGGCAATGCAATCATTGACCCTTTATCGATTTGGGGAGTCGATGCATGTCTTGCTCTTTGGAACTGACTTTTGGATACCAAACAGACAAACTTGCAGAAATACATGAAACCAAAGCCTCCCCTTGAGGTGTGGCCAGACTGTTGCTGCCAACGGAGCCATTTTCCCCTCTCAACCACCTAAAGGGCCTCTTGGTGTTTTTCTTCCCCCCACGTACATAGATCTCACCTTCTGAAACGGACTTCTGTCCCCCTCCTCTTTGCGGGTGGTTGTGCTGGGTGTTCTGCTTCTCCGCCCTGCTCCTCTGCGCTGCAGAAGGGCTGACCTCCGTGGGCTGCGTCAGCGAGGTCCCTTGCTCTCCAGCATCCAATGGGAGGCACCAGTGGGAGCACGATGGGGGAACAAAGAGAGGTCAGGCTGTTTCCTCCTCCTGACACCATGGGTCCCCAGCCAAGGGCAGTGCCACCCTCCTTTAACCAAGGCCACAACGCCTACCAGTGCCGCCGTTGGAGCGACGGCTCTCGTTGGTTCTGGGAACTGCTCCTGCCCGTTGCCCCTTCAGGCCTGGGTGTGGGCAGAAGGAAGCAGCCTCCCTTTGGCATTAAGCATGCTGTGCTTCACTCTTCCCTCTCGGGTTCCCTTAAACCTCCACTAGTAAATAGAATCTTCGTGAAAGTCTCCTTAATCACCCCCTTTCAGTTTTCTTCTGCCAGGACGTGACTCCCTAAATCATCTCACTAGTTTTTCTCATACATCCCTATCCTACCATCCAGAGGTGAAATAGCTTTGCCTGGGATCTCCCAACATTGCTGACAGGCCAGGAACCAGAGAGAATCTGTGTGTCCTGCTCTGTGTGAGCTCTATGCTGAGGTCCCTGAAGCTCAACACTCCAGATGTTTCTCTGCATCCTATTTCATCTCAGCTCCTTAGGACAGTGCTTCTCGACCACCTTAACAGGCATAATACCCACCGGTGATCATGTGAAGGCCACACAGAGCTCCTCCTCGTCCCTCCCCTCACGTCATTCTCAGAAAATGTCTGTGGAAAGAAGGAATGATGTCTCCGAGCCTGTTTCCTCATTTGTAAAACGAGGAGAATAACCCACATGAAAAACTTCCAAAGTCGGTATCATTATTACCATAATTTTACGAGGGTGGAAAGTAAGGATCAGAGAGGATGAGGAGCTTGCTCAAGGTCACACAGCTAGACAAGAGCAAGACCAGAACTGGAACCCAGGGCTTCTGCCTCTGGAGCTCTTCACATTGCACCACAGCTTGCTGCCCTTCCAGAGTCATGAAAAGAAACCAGCGTACCTTTGAACAGTCAGGAATTGAGATTTCTAAGGTCAACTAGATAGATTATTGATAAGATATGATAAGATAAGATAAAATATACAGATATATCTTTTTTCTTTTTAATTATCCACCGAAAACCCACAGCAGAAGTCCGCCCTCACATTCCTTTAGGGATCTAGGGTGGAAACAGCCCCCTTCTCGTTCCCATCGTGGCTCTGGAAGGCCATTACCACGAAGACCCTTTGCCTGTCTTTGCCACAGTCCCAGGGCCCTTCCTTTCCTCCCTGCAGCTTGCATTAAAAGCGTGAGTCACTGGGCTGTTGAGAGGTGACAGAACATATGTGGATTGTAACCGGAGCTACACCACCTGCAAATGGGCATGTTTCTAAACCCTTAGAGTTTCTCTTTCTTTGCTGAAAAATTGGGAAAAAAATTTACTTCACAGATGACAGTGAGAGTCAACTGAAAAAAGAATAGTACAGTGCCTGGTGCAGAGTAGCTGTTTAGTGCATGTGAACCCAACCAGGTTCATTGCCCGCTGCCCAAGAGAAAGCCAATACACCGAGCCAGCAGGTGTCACAGCACAGAAAGGGTTTAATTCCTCATAGCGCTAAGCAGGGAGATGGGAAGAGTTTCTCAAACCTGCCTCCCCGAAAATTTGGGAGGAAGGGATTTTAAAGACAGTTTGGCAGGCAAAAGGCTAGGCAATTGGGTCTGCTAATTGGCTGGGTTTGGGGCAGACCCATAGGGGTGTACAAATTGTCTTCTTTGCTGACCAGGTTCCTGGGTGGGGGTCAGAAGACCAGTTAAGTCAGTTCCTCGGTATGGACCACTGGTCTAGGAGGGTCAGCCGTTCCACTGGAATGTGGGACTTGGGAGATATCTCAGAAACTACCCCTAGGTTTTGAAACAGTGATGTTATCTATGAAGAAAGCTAAGAATCGTGATGACCACCAGCTATGTGGCTCCAGAGTGGCAATTATAGAGAGGCAAACAAGAGGACGTGACTAATTATGATTGTTATTTTAAGATAGGCTCCTGCCTTATTTTAGGCCCTTATCTCAGTTCTCACCCTGTACCCCTTTATTGAGAAGGGTGTTTCATAAATATTAAATCCCCTTCCACCCACCTCCACGGGGCCCAAGCACTTCCCAGGCATCAGCAGAGTCTCCCTGTCTTGGGTAGGGTGCCTGGAATGTCGCCCTACACATCAGCAAAGTGTGGAAGGAAGTTATGTCAAGCCCTGTCCATTGGGCATGTTCTGTTAGGTCAGGGCACTGAGAGCAGAGCCTCAGAAATCTTGATGTGTGGCTGCACGGTGCCTTGTCAAACGTGACAGCCACCAACTGATGTGAATTACCTGAGAGCCTGCAAGAGCCAACCCATTCACAGGGTCTCATTCTGTGAGGGAGTCAGACACAGAAGTGATCAGGACCAGCAGAGCCGTGCATTTGGGGCAGATTTAACACAACGAATGCCCAGGCATCTCCCAGTCCACAGAGCCTACAGCAGGAGGCAGAGGGATCTAGAAATTATTTAGGTATAAGCAATGATAACCTGCTCGCACTGGCTACTTGGGTGGAATTTAAGGAAATGCCAAGACACCAGGCCTCTTGTAAGGTAGGAGCAAGGCCCTTCTCTGAAACAAAAGTCTGGACTATCAGAAGTTTTGCCATTAGAGTTACTAAACTTCCAACTCTCTCATTTCTGTTTCTTGATTCAGAGAGGGAAATATTTCAGTGGCAAGAAGCCAACCAGTGCTCCCTCCTGGCCTAATCAGCTGCAGCCAGCGGGTGGCTTGTGTAGGTCCCATGTGGCCACAGGGGCCTTCCCTCCCCCAGGGCTGAAGGAAGCTAGTGCTCAGAGATGGATGCAGACAACTGGCCCAAGGTCGTCTAGGACAATAAGCAAGTTCTATTTAGTTAGCCTTTCCCATTTACCCCGGCTCCATTTGTGTTCAAAGTTAGTGAAGCTTTAAACTTCATTCGCAGAATCTTCCATGACAACAATTTTTTAGTTTCCCGACTGTGCCAAGTTCAATCCTGCCACAGGGCCTTTGAACATTCTGTTCCCTGTGCCTGGAAAGCCCCTTCTAGCCCCAAATTCCTGCCATTGCCAGATTTCCCTCATCATCTTGGGTTCTCACGTCCTGTCACAGACCCTCAGTCATCAGTTTCGTGCTCCAGTAATAGTCTGTGTTCTTCCTTCGCCGAGTTTCTCACAAATGGGATGACCCATCCACTTGTGTAATTATTTCATGTCTGTCCCTTAGACTGAACCATAAGCAGAGGGGGCAAGGACTGTGTCCCTCTTATTCACCACCGTATCCCCATTGTCTGGCATGTCCTTTCGCTCATTGTTCGGCTGAAATCATGAATCCTCAAAATAACCTTTGTCTTTATTACCTTTGTTTTTTCTGATAAGGACACAGGCCCAGAGAGTAGTACCAAGCCTAAAGCCACACTGCTGGGAAGCTGCAGGGCCAGGCGGGGCATCTCTCAGACACCAGGACCTGTGCTTTTTCATGATCTCATGCTGTCTCTTGCACAGACCAGCGACGCCTCGTGTCAAGATCCAAATCTCCACTTTCGGTCTGGGTGTCCACACCTGCATGGCATTTCGCTTTTGATTCCAAGCCAGTCTGCTAATCTGCAGATTGGCTCTAAGCTCCCCCAAACCCAGGCACCCAAGCAGCATGTTTGAAAGCCCCAATACCTGGCCCCATGTGCAAGGCTTTGGCTCAGTAGGGCTGGGTGAGGCTCTAGCGCCTGCAATTTTAACAACCCCCCCGGGCGATTCTAATATTCTAGTACACAGCAGGTGGGGGGGATGGGTGGGAACCAGTGCCTTAGGGTCTCTAGTGCCTGTCTGATTTTTCTGTTTGGGCTGTGATCACCTGGAGGGGGTTGGTGGAGGGAGTGCTAAAGCTTGCAGGGAAGAAAGCTAAGGCAACCTTTTTTATTCAAAAGGAAATGCATAGTGCTCCAGGAGGACGACAGGGGGGCATCTGAATTGTCATTTGAATGGCTGGGAGGAGGATGGGTTCCCTCCTGCTGGCTTTGGCTGTCTCTCTAGTGCCAGTACCTAGGAACAGGTGGGCCTCACGGGGAGGCTTATGGGCTCCAGAATTGGCTTGTAAATAAGTCATTCAGCACAGCTGGGTCTCTGGCCTCATAAATATTGACCAGCTGCGATTAAACTGTCCACTGCAGCTCACATTATCTAGTGGGAAAGCTCCTTTATTAGGGCATTAAATAAGCATGAGGCTGTGCCTGTTCTGTACAACAGCTTTCCCCTGTGAAGTATGATGCTCGGGCCAAGTGGTAGCCAGGCAGGTAAGAGGGAACCATCAATTCCATTAAACAAGTCATTCATTGAGCGCCTACAATATGATGGGCATTAAAGCCAGGGGCTGGGGGTATTACGGTGAACAAGATATTTTAATTATTCAGAAAATATATTCAAAATACGTTCGCCTCTCTAAAACTGCCTAAAAATGACACCAGAGAAAGGTGTAGAAGAGAAAGAACCAGAACACTGTTAGCGTAAGACTTTATTTGAAAATGTTGGGTGTGTTATAATAGTTTCCCAGGTGTGGAAATGCATGAAGACCACCACCCGGTGACAATAGCCAAAGCTCGCTACAGCAAGGAGTCAGCCACCATCGCTGGCTTTTGACAGGAGCGCCAAGGCGGGCAGAGGAGTGAGAAGGCTTTATAGTGGCAAGAGGGAAGACCTCGGGCATGCCCTGATTGAAGGCTGTTCGCATTACAGAAGGCAGAGGAGGTGGGCTAATGAGAAGTGAGCTATGCGATTGGTTAGGGGTGCATACTTCGGCTTTTTCTGGTTGGTCCTAAATTGAACATGTGGCCACACATTAGGAAAGCTGTCAATGATTAATGATGTCCTGGTCATTTGGAGCTGATTGCTATACAAGCTATTGTTTGGTTTCCTGGGCTGGTTGCTTTAGGTTGTGAGTCAGAGTTCTATTTTTATGTGGAGTTTGGCCTCGGTCCACTTGTATATTCAGTCTCTCACAGGGCTATCATAACAAGTACTACAAACTGGGTGGCTTGAAAGAACAGAAATTTATTCTCTGATGGTTCTGGAGGCTAGGAGTCCAAAATCAAGGTGTCGGTAGCCCCAGGCTCTCTCTTCCTAGCTTATTGTTGCTACCAACGATCCTTGGCGGTCCTTGTCATGTGTTTATCTTCTTTTTGCGTTCTTCTCTTCTGTGTGTGGTCTTCTCTTCTGTGTGTGTGTCTTTGTATCTCTTGTTCTTATAAGGACGCCGGTCATATTAGGTTAAGGGCCCACTCTTATCCACGTGATGTTATCTTAATTCGATTATATCTGCAAAGACTCTGTTTCCAAATAAGGTCACGTTCACAGGTACCAGGGGTTAGGACTTGAACATATCTTTTGGGGGACAAAATTCAACCTGCAACGCTGGGCATGAGAAGGCTCCGAAGAAGCAGGAGTGAAACTGCTCTTTATAAATAAACAAAGGGGCGCAAGGCGAGAACCGGGTTAAGGGCCTAAAACTCTGAGAGGGCACAGGCCTTGCTAAAAATAATGATAATAACCAGCCACTGTCCCCTGTTTGCTTCTCTATAATTGCTACTCTGGAGTCACATAGCGGGTGGTCATCAAGATTCTTAAAGTTCCTCCATAGACAACATCATCTTTTCAAAACCTAAAGGTAGTTTCCGAGACATCTTCCAGGCCGGCATTCCAGCGGATTTGCTGACCCACCCAGACCAGTGGCCCATCCCAAGACACTGACTCAACCAGAATTGTGACCCCAACCCTGGAACTGACTCAGCACAAGAAAATGATTTCTACACCCCCATAATTTTGCCCCAAACCTAACCAATTAGCAAGCCCAATTACCTAATCCTCTGACCCCAAAACTATCTTTAAAAATCCCATCTCCCAAATTCTCAGGGAGGCAGATTTGAGAAGTTCCTTCCATCTTCCTGCTTAGTGTTCTGTGGAATTAAACCCTTTCTCCATTGCAACCCTGACTGCCTCCGTGTATTGGCTCTTCTCTGTGCAGCGGGCAATACAACCCGGTTGGGTGACAACAAATTGGGGACTTGTCCGGGATCACCCTGTGGGTGCTTGCCTGCGGTTAGGTGACCTCTCACCAGTGGCATGAGCTTAGAGGTGCACCCTAGCAGCCACCCAGCTCTCTTGAACTGAGAGCCATTTCTGGCACCATCGTCCCTACTGGTGGGACGTTGTCGACCCATGGTGTTTGGACCTGTTCATAGTAGAAACCATTTCTGGAACTAGGAGGTGTCCTGGCAAGTATTCAAAGCACACAGAGCAACCTTCCCCCCTCCGGATTGTTTGCCTCTCTGGGGCGTTGTGGCTCCTTTGAGGGTCTTGGTTGGCTTTCCCTATGTTATAGGAAGAGTCTTGTCTCAGGGAGAATTCTCCCCATTGGATGGAGAACAGGAAGTCTGTCTAGAAGAACACTCTTGAATTTTTGGCTTGACTTGTTTTGGAAGGACTTTTTGCTTTGATATTCTGGTTTGGTATTTGCTTTAAAATAAGTACACCATTAAAAATTAATGGCCCAAAGTGGATGCTTTAAAGACTCCTCCATTTAAAAAAAATAGATTTTAGAGATCTCTTATGCCAAACAATATCCTTATTTTGTATTTATGAAAAGATCAGAACTAAAAGAAGAACATGTAGTGATTTTGTGGCTAGCCTTAAAAGTTCTCTTGACGAAATTGAAGAGCAAATGTCTGATCTGAAACGAGAATAAAAATCCTTTGAACACTGCCTCTGTGGGAATGATGGCAGGGGCCAATTTACCTCGTAGTCTGACGGTTAAAGTTCTGCACTTCTGCCTCAGCATCCTGGGTTCAATTCTTAGACAGGGAATGAACTCGTTCTGATTTGGTATTCGTGTATACTTGTGTGACTTGTGCCGTTGTTGATGCTAGGGAAACTAGCCTTTCTCCAACCACATGGCAGCGCTGGAGTCCCTCTGAACTTGTTCTGGTTCAGCTGCACAATTCGCGAATTGTTCTTTGCTCGATTAAACTCTGTTAAATTTAATTTGTCAGAAGTGGGTTCCAAAATAGACCTCCCGCTCTCAAAGTAACTGAGGCTCCTGGGTAAGTTCTCTCAGATTCTGAAGCTCCACAGATTTGTGTTTTGAGCTCTCCGAGTTTGTTGGAGCAAGTTTTTGATCCTAACTGATTTGAAAGTGGCAAGAGAAACTGTACTGGGTCTGGGATCAGATTGGATCTGATTAACTGGCTTAGTGATCCTCCTGCCTCAGCCTCCCAGGTGGCTGGGACTATAGGCGTCTGCCACCATGCTTGGCTGATTTTTCTACTTTTTTGTGGAGACAGGGGCCTTGCTTTGTTGCTCAGATTGATCTTGAACTCCTGGCCTCGGATGGTGCTCCCACCTTGTCCTCCCAAAGTGCTGGGATTGCAGGCGTGAGCCACCGCTGCTGGCCCTTAATTGGATATCTTGAAACTCTGTTATTAAAATTTTTTTATATCTATAAAAAAGGAAATTTCTGTTTATAAGAGTGTCTGAGAGGGAGGACTGAGTCACCAAAAGCTCTTACC